>MU697501.1:8556-19973 GCA_026770625.1 Nicotiana glauca | reverse complement strand
TTAACATTTCAGGGAAAATTTAATATTAAATCTCTTTTTAAATTCCTTTACCAATTCAAGGTGATTTAAACAACTTAAACTATCAACGGGTTCACGATAATCTAAGTATAACATGTTTTTGGGTCCTAAGTACCCGGACAATAGCATAATAGTAGCAACGCACGGACTCTCGTCACCTCGTGCGTACGTAACCCTCACAAATAGGAGCACATATGGGGTAAATTCCACCTCACAAGATTAGAAAGGAGACTCACCTCGCTCCGAAGACTTATAACTGGCATTCTACATTCTTCTGAAGGCTTGAACCAACGCACAATGCACCAAAACTGACCAATTAACCACAAACTAATGAGAACATGCTCAATTACTTGTTAGAAATTCAAATTACACAGATTCACATCTCCGCTTAGTGAAATGACCAAAATGCCCTCGGGCTCACATGCCCGGAATCCATAATTTTTCAAAGATAAAGGTTACCCATAACCTTAGGGACTCAAATACATAACTTTCTCTTAATTTCATACTCAAAATCGTGGCTAAAATCCAAGATTATAATTTTTTAGGTTTTCAACCAAAACCTCAATATTTACTCGAATTTCCATGCTTAAAGCCATATATAATTGGTATATTCAACTCAAGAGTGGTGGGGATAACTTACCTTAACATAGATGACGAAATCCCTCTTTAAAGCTCTCCAAAAATCGCCCCAAGCCATGAAAAATGGGTGAAATGAACCAAAACCCCGATTTAAAACAAGTCTATGCTTTCAGTCGTTTCTGCTTCTTCGGAAATTTTACCGCTTAAGTGGTTCCGCTTTTGCGGCTCCCATCCACGTCAAGGCCTTCCGCTTCTGTGGTTCTCCACATTGCAGGTGTGGTTCGCTTCTGCGGAAATTCAACCACATTTGCGGATCCCTGCAGCTCCAACCAAAACCTCTTCTGCGGTCCCCCCCTTCGCACCCGTGATACCGCTTCTGCGGTCCCCATTTCTGCAGATGCAGAAATACTAGAAGCAACAGCTTCAACACTCCTTCAAAATCCGGATTCGATCCGTTAGCCACCTGGAATACACCCGAAGCCCCCAGGACCCCAACCAATCATACCAACCAGTCCCAAAACACATTACGGACTTGCTTGAGGCCTCAAATCATAACAAACAACACTAAAACCATGAATTATACCACGATTCAAGCTTTATGAACTTTGAACATTCCGACTTCGATTTCCGATGTTTAAACCTATCAAATCACGTCCGATTGACCTCAAATTTTGCACATAAATCATATTCGACATTACGGACCTACTCCAACTTTCGCGATATCAAAAAGTCAACCTCCGGTCAAACTTCTCAAAAACCTTCAAATTCTAACTTTAGCCAAATTGCTCCAAAAGGACCTACGGACCTCCAAATTCACTTTCGATCGCGCTCCCGGCTCCATAATCACCATACGGAGCTACTCCGAGTCTCGGAATCCCAAACGGACGTCGATAACGCTGAAATGCACTCCAAGCCAAACTTAAGAAATCCCTTCTAAAATGCTAACCTCCACTATAGGCGCCAAAATTCTCCCGGGTTATCCAAAATCCAATCCGGGTATACGCCCAAGTCCGAAATCATCATATGAACCTGCTGGAACCTTCAGATCCTGATTCCGAGGTTGTTTGCTCAAAATTCCAATCCTAGTTCATTCTTTCTACTTTAAGCATCTCAAATCAGAATTTTCATTTAAATTTAACTCCAATCTTCCTGAATTTAAATTCTGACCATGCGAACAAGTCACAATACCTGAAATGAAGCTGCTCGTGGCCTCAGACTGCTGAACGACACGCTAGGGCTCGAAACGATCGGTCGGGTCGTTACATTTTCTCCCACTTAAACATACGTTCGTCCTCAAACATCCTGAGAACTATACTGAAGTAGTTTGAAATTGATGTTTAACTTCTCATGTACCTCCCTGTGCTACCACAACTTAGCTGAGCACATTGGCTAGATAAATTCTGAAGATATTCCCTTTTATTCAAGAAAATAAGCCTTAGAGCCCAATTCCAACATCCGGAATTCTATGCCAAGCCTATTTCCAACATACGATCACCGTATAATCACTATACATTGTACTCCAACATGACTGCATAACTCTGCTGAATTCACACTTTGCATCACTTTACTCATAGAACCATAATAACATTTCTGTTTGAATTAATCGAAATTCCACGAATCCGATGCTACCATTGCACCTCATGACCTACATAGGTCTTACTCTAACTATTACAATACCGCCACAACGGATGAGATGCTGAAATTCATAATCAACTGCCGAGTCGACCAATCATCGAGTCTATACTTTTGACAAGAAACATTACTACATTTTGAACCAAATAATGATCTTCGCTCCTTAATATACTTCATATAATCAGATTGCACTGATCCTAAATCCCACAATCTCATCTTACCCAGTACGAACTGCTCAGGCATTAAGCCACTTCGAATGCGATCTAAAGTCTCATATGACTCAACAATGTGCCAATAGGCCACCAATCCGAACGCAGACACAAATGAAAATCGAACTCTAGAAGGAATTACCTAACCTCCGCACTAGTACGGACCTTCCTCAGAAGATAGGAAGTGAAACACACAAAAAAAATAACATATAGAGGACCAGACTCGACATCATACTGTTGCGGCGCACAACCCGATCCAAATAACATACCCATAGCGACGTGCCACCTGATCCAAATAACATACCCATGGCGGCGTGCCACCCGATCCATACATAGATCTCACATAAGGAGATTGCACTTCGAGCTAAATCTGCTCATTACAATAAAAATATCAAATTTCGATCACAAGCACGTTAAGTGCTTAATACCATCCCTGAGAAAGCACATAGCTCTATAGGCTACAAAACTCAAGCACAAATGAGGTGCGCTACAAGATCTGAATCTCAAGAGCCATTTGTTCATAATACGACATTCCCACACGGGTCCTCAACACATACATAATTCCTCAGGCCGTCTCACAACTCACACAGCGCAATGTATCACTTCATGAAATATCTGACAACGAGATGACACCTTGACTACTCCATAAGGAGCGCATTACTGAAATGAATACAACTGGCCTGTCATAGAGCCCATATTCACATTTAAACCCATCCACCGACCTCAAGTCAATCCTGATCACATCAAATTAAGCCAATAACCTTTCAAAGTTCCATACTAATTTCCTTCTTCTCATAACACACGAGAACAACCGTCATAACCGGAGCAAACCTCATCGGTTCATAACCCAATAAAAAAGGTGCCCTCCAGGCATAAATTCTAAAATTAATTATATTACCACAATCCCCATACTTGGTTTAAATATTTAGCCAATCAAGTGACTACATGTCACACTTATACAATCTTCCCATGGGACAAGCTCCCACAATCTTCCGAAATAAATAACGGGTCCGCACATCGAAACCATTGGACGCACTAATGCTGAAAAGCGATCCAGAATCCTTAACCAAGATGCAAAACCTCTTCCACAACACATCGATCTCATGTGACATTGAGGACAATACCAATTTACTCTAATCGTTCACCATTTTCCTTGCTCATCTGAGCCCGTGACATCCTTGTCAACACCGAACTGCAACATTGACCCTCACTTCTAATTTCCATACCTCTCACCGCACCCAACGTGCAAATATACGATAGAACACGATTTTTTTTCATCACAACTCCGAAATCATTAACATTTTAACAATTCATCATATACGAACTTTTCACTTAACTCACTTCAGGAGATTCATAGAAACACACACGTAAATTCTAACCGTAGAATACGCAAATCTGCAAGTAGTGGTCCAAGCCACCACAACCCTTCCGGAATCTGCTTCCACATAACAAGCCACAACAGTAGAATGGTTTAGAATGTTATCAATTATGGAGGCCGACAAACCTCACAAGTACCGCCACAAATCAAACACATAACTCGATCATACTGAATGAACGGATCACAGACCCAACATGACAAATTCAACTATAGCTAATCAATCCCTATCCCTCCGATTTATCCTTGATTGCTTTGGAAATAATACTAATTCTCTTCAACGCATAATGTCACGCCCCAACCTCGGGAGGCGCGACTGGCGCTCAATCAAGTGAACCCGACTGAGCAAGCCTTACCGAACACTTTCTACCCCAAATCAATATGAATATGGAACCCATGCCTTTCATTAATTTAGACGAGAATACATGGTGCATACTACATCATTGGTTCATTTCATATCACAAAGATTTACCGTACATGAGCTAGCTTCAAGGACTCTATAAGAGTTACAGTTTATAGAGATCACAAGTTTATGATTACAACATATATAGTAGACTCCCCAAACACCCGTACATAACCCACACTAGTGTCTTTGGAGCCTCTAAAGATACAACAGATAAGCATTACTATGCCGGTAACAAGGCCCCGGCTATACCTCAAAAGTGGAAAGCTGTAATAACAAAAGATACACCATATATCCCCATGGAATAAAAAGGGCTCACCGAGACTTCAAGTAGAAAAATGCTCTGCTACACACGATCGACACTATCCGCTATGGAGCCACCTACAATCATAACACGAATGTAGCGCCCCCGACAAAAGGGACGTCAGTACATTTGAATTGTACTGGTATGTATAACTAAACACCATTTTACTAGAAAGAACTATCAAATAGATACAAGCAAATAATATGGACAAATCAAAGAAACAATTTATATAATCTTTCATATAATTTCCACAACATAGATTAGGGCGTTTCTGTCACGTGTTCACCACTATTCTCAATACCACCGCCATCTTGAGCGGAGTCCGGTCACGACCCGACCGGCTAGGCCACCTCATTGGAGGCATTACTCTCAATCAATATTTCATTTCCCTTATCCGAAATTCAATATCAGCACATTACCACCATGTGTGCGGCATGGTGTCTGATCACGACCCGATCGGCTAGGTCACCTCATTAGAGGCATTACTAGTCAACAACTCCAAATCTTTACCCCACACATATCATAGTAATTTATGGGCACTCATGGCCATCATCATCACATCGTTTTTCCCTTTTCAATATTCATTTTACAAGTTGTGATCATAGACACATATATCAAGGATAATTCAAGTTGCAATTACCGGTAAGTGAGCACATAGTTAGCATGAATAACTCTTTATTTCGATATTGGCTTATAGCCCAAGTATTTCAACACATAAAAATACTTTCATCATTATCTAATTGTCAAGATTGGCACATTATTCACATTGAGGCACACCCTTCACGAATATGTATATAAATATGCAAATCAATTAATGCGTAATAACAATCAACACACTAGCCAACTCAACTCTTACCTAATTTTGTAAAAGACGACGGAGCTCAATTTCTAATAAAAAGGGGGTTTTAGCCATACATACCTCAATAAAGCTTTTCCTTACTCTTTTACAATTTCCGGAACTCTTAGCACTTCGATCTATTGAGTAAGAATTATAAATTAAATCGAGAACTAGAGATGAAACTGAAGTTCTAGCTTGGTTAGAGCATATCATCAAACAATACATGTGCATCGTGATCTTAGCCCTTTTTGTGAGGAATTCCTATCATTTTATACACCCAATTGCCTTCTTTTTAGTTTTCTACCTTCCAATACCCTATGGTTTGACATGCATGTAGAGAATATCACTCTTATACTCTTGAATTACTTCTCTACTGGTCCCATGTATCTAAGTGTAGAAATAAGAGCTGAGGTTATGAATCTTACCTCTTGGGAATGAAAATTTAAGTGTCTTCAGTTGATTTTCTTCAATGTTTTAGCAAGGCTCAAGGAGAATTTGATGGGTGACACTTTCCACCTCTAAGACCCTCTCTCTCTCTATAAAAGTCTCAGAAGAATTGCTCAAATGAGCTATACTATCGAATATATCGATAGGGAGGTCGAGTTAAAAATTAGAAAATTAGAGCCCCGAGTCAAATATGCGATCGCATTTGCGATCGCAAAGTAAACATGTGGTCCGCATAATGGACCGCAAAATGTTCCCCAAAAACTAAACATTCTGACTCAGTCTGCGGTAAGAATGAGGTCCGCATTCATGTTCTGTGGTCGCAAAGTGCACCGCAGAACTGACCCTGGCAAAATTCGAAGGAAAATATGCGACGACTATGCGGTCCGTATTTCGATTATGCGACCGCATTTCGACCGCATAACTGACTTCAATTTTAGCCAACATTCTGCCTCACTCTGCGGCAGATATGCAGTCCGCATTTCTATTATGCGACTGCATTCTGGACCGCATTTCTTGCGTTTTTCTGGAAACTTATTCTTGACTTTTTAATGAATTATTCAATCCAAAAAGGTCCGCGCAGCGGCGAGCAAGCTCGCTGCAAAGTATATTTAAGAATTATTAACACATGCTCCTAACTTGGCACCACGGAATCCGGGTTTTTGAGTAGGGATTTTACGGGGCCTTACACATAACATACTCCCTCTACACTCACCCCGAGTGACCTTGAATTGCGAGACCATGTTGTCTCAAATCTTACGAATTATTTTACATTTCTCAAATACTACACCACAAGGTAACACATCATAGAACATTCTAGGCACCTTCTCATAAGCTGCTACAAAGCTTGATTCTTAGTTGTACTTATAGGCTTGAAATCATTGAGCACCACACTTTAACTTCTGAAATCACTAGAACCATTATTGAGAGTCACCTGCTATGACTTGGTCCCAAATATAATTCACTCCGTAATTCTTATAACACACGAATATTCTCTCGGCAAAGCACTCGACAAAATCACTTCCTCTTAAACCTGTATCTATACCAGGCATAAATCATGAACCTTTTTCCAAGTCCGAACATGAGCCAAGAAGGCTAACCATAGCATATACTTAATAACTCCTCCGCTCAATTTACTACTTATGGTCTTTTCTCATAGCTGGATTAATCCATCAATATGCTAATAACCAGAAATCACGCAAGTAGTTAGTCATACAGCCCAATCATAAATGGTGGGACTCTCCCACTTAGCTTGAAGCCATCATTTCACCATTCTTGAGTTTGCCCGACCTTTTTACCTCTTATTGACTTAACCTCATGCCACCAATTATCAAAATCTCTCGGGATCTTCCTGTGAATCCCCATCTTTCATATTCTGAGTCTTCATCCACATTCGCACGACCGATCTCTTTGTTGAACAACAAATATAATTCCTTGCAGAAGCTTCGCCAACCATGCGACCGCTAATCTGCTCACAGGGAATAACCCACCTAGGGGAATCACCTCCCAACATCTTCCCACGCCGTTGCACGGGGTACATTCACTATGACACCAATAGCCCATCCTGAGTCCGAGCTCACCTTCCAGTTGCACAATTCCATTCCCCCCTCGCGGACATCAATTAAATGTGCGGCAACATCCTTCCAAATTCAAGGTTATGTTGCAGCCTCCTCCATTTCAAGCAGCTCCTTTCCGCCATATCAATCTTCTGCTGTATAATAGCCCATACTTCACATCATACCCGCAGGCTTCTTTCACCAATCATGAAAATCCCCAATTCGATCCAAACTCTCTTTAAGGCGCGTAGTCATCCTACTACCAAGCCCATATGCAACCCTCGCCACTCTCCCACTTTGGCGAACTCATCTCCTTAATCGGTCACTCGACCTTGCTTCTCATACTTGGCCTTCTAGAAATTTTAAACATCGCCTGGCACTTCCCATATGTCCTACCTTATACTTTGCTGCTCAATTGTTGCCTCAAATAAAATCTATCTTCGTGGCACTTGAACCCACCATTGCTACTAACTTTAAACATTTCCAAAGGTCATCTTTATCGAGCCGTCAACATTAGAAATTCTGATTCGATCTTAAACCACTGCATTATGCAATATCTGACAGTTGTATCTTCAATACTATTTCACAAAATCTTGCCCAAGGTGAATTGTAGCAGATCATAACACTGACAAAGTTAAAGCGTTCAATTAGGACAACAGCACCCCCATATAGAGGAGAACTCCACCACACTTGCAATTATCACGTTTCATTACTTCCACCAGTCCACTTCTGACCATCCTTAGTTCGATTGACTTTCCCTGGCGGGAATAAAATACTGACTCCCTTGATTACACGCTGAGTAGACCTCCCTTCAATTCATTCACTACCCCGACACATGGGTAACACCCTACCATTACAACAACACTGCGGAATAATCGGTCATAAGCATCATGGCAACCTGTGCCTAGCCTCGAGGCTCTTAGAAGTTCTTTTACTGAGCTGAAACAATAGAATACCTCTCCAAAGTGCGACTATAATAGTCTAATCAACTACCAGGAAAATCATCCCGCACCACATTTGTAGTGCTATTATAATCCTTCAATTTTCAATTTATAACAAGCGCTCGCGTAAGATTGAATAGGAAGAAATCAAAGGCGTAAGCCTCAAAGGAATCGAACCGCACGAAAAGTAAATCAAGAAGGAAAATACTCCTAACAGTCATGCAGCCTCCCGAGGATAAGTACAGACATCTCCGTACCGATCAGCGAGACTCTACTAGACTTGCTCATGACTTGTGAGACCGACGGAAACCTAGTGCTCTGATAACATGTTGTCACACCCCAAAATCCACTAAAGGTCGTGGTGGCGCCGGACACCTCTGTCAAGCCAGCCAACTAGATTATCAATTAATTCCTCTTTTAATACTTTTAAAAATCTAAGGTTTTTCCTTCCATTTTAATAAATAAGTTCACTACTTGAATTCAATTTTAAATAATAACAATTAGTACAAATCCGTTTAAACCCATCCTAGAAACCCGATGTCACAAGTACATGAGCAGCTATCGATAAGAAAAGTAAAATACAACATCTGTCCGAAATACAGTTGACAGGGAATAAATAATAAAATGCTGAAAGGAACTACACTGGCTGCGGGTCATCTCGAATAATGCAGTTCACCTAGTCTCAGAGTCGCCCGTGCTGCTATGCCCAATAGGTTGCTAGAGGTATATATACCTGTGCAACAAAAATGCACAGAAGTATAGTATGAGTACATAATCAATGTGTACTCATTGAGTATCCCACCTAACCCCGAAGGGGTATAGACGAGATGGCCAACTTCGACACTCACTAGAGGTCAATTAGCAATATTCTATAAGTACGAGGATAATCATGGATTTGAATGGAAGTTCTGATTATGAAGCCAGAAAAATAGGTAAACACCTTCAACAATAAATCAAGGGCTTCTAAAGTCTGTTCTTTATTATCTTATAAGTTTATCAGTTTATCTCAAGCCACGTAGGGCCAATTCCACATTTACAATTTTCAAGTAACAGATAAACATGCGCAAATCATGCCGAGGTCGACGGCCCGCTCTAACAGAAATGTAAATTGTGCATTGCCGAGGGTCGAGTTGCACGAACCATAGATGCATCTATTCTCACCGAGGCATTCGGCCCATTCCATAAATAAACACATATCCTGCTCACGAATCATCCGTGCAACGCAGGCACACATAAAATACGTGCTTAAGTAGGAAATTAAGATCTTATCGGGGATAATCAACCAAATAGACAAATTTCTGTTCAGGAAAAATTTAATACTAAATCTCTTTTTAAATTCCTTTACCAATTCAAGGTGATTTAAACAACTCAAACTATCAATGGGTTCACAGCAATCCAAGTATAAAATGCTTTTGGGTCCTAACTACCCGGACAATAGCATAATAGTAGCTACGCACGGACTCTCGTCACCTCGTGCGTACGTAGTCCCCACAAATAGGAGCACATAATCAATTACTTCACCTATGGGATAAATTCACCCTCACAAGATTAGAAAGGAGACTCACCTCGCTCCGAAGACTCATAACCGGCATTCTACATTCTTCCGAAGGCTTGAACCGACGCACAATGCTCCAAAACTGACCAATTAACGACAAAATAATGAGAACATGCTCAAATACTTGTTAGAAATTCAAATTACACAGATTCCCAACTCCTCTTAGTGAAATGACCAAAATGCCCTCGGGCCCACATGCTCGAAATGCATAATTTTTCAAAGATAAAGGTTACCCATGACCTTAGGGACTCAAATACATAACTTTCTCTTAATTTCATACTCAAAATCGTGGCTAAAATCCAAGATTATAATTTTCTAGGTTTTCAACCAAAACCCTCAATATTTACTCTAATTTTCATGCTTAAAGCCATATATAATTGATATATTCAACTCAAGAGTGGTGGCGATAACTTACCTTGACATAGGTGACGAAATCCCTCTTTGAAGCTCTCCAAAAATCGCCCCCAAGCCATGAAAAATGGGTGAAATGAACCAAAACCCAGATTTAAAACAAGTCTCTACCTTCAATCGTTTTCGCTTCTGCGGAAATTTTACCGCTTAAGCGGTTCCGCTTTTGCGGATATCTTGCCGCTTCTGCGGCTCCCATCCACGTCCAACCCTTCCGCTTCTGCGGTTCTCCACATCGCAGGTGTGGTCTGCTTCTGCGGAAACACAACCGCATCTGCGGATCCCTGCAGATCCAACCAAAACCGCTTTTGCGGTCCCCCTTTCGCACCCGCGATACCACTTATGCGGTCCCCATTTCCGTAGAAGCGGAAATACCAGAAGCAGCAGCTTCAGCACTCCTTCAAACTCCGGATTCGATCCGTTAGCCACCCAGAATACACCCGAGGCCCCCGGGACCCCAACCAATCATACCAACCAGTCCCAAAACATATTATGGACTTGCTCGAGGCCTCAAATCATAACGAACAATACTAAAACCATGAATTACACCCCGATTCAAGCTATATGAACTTTGAACTTTCCAACTTCTATTTTCGATGTTTAAACCTATCAAATCACGTCCGATTGACCTCAAATTTTACGCACAAATCATATTCGACATTACGAACCTATTCCAACTTTCGGAATCGGATTCTGACCCCGATATCAAAAAGTCAACCTCCGGTCAAACTTCTCAAAAATCTTCAAATTCTAACTTTAGCCAAATTGCTCCAAAAGGACCTACGGACCTCCGAATTCACTTCCGATCGAGCTCCCGACTCCAGAATCACCATACGAAGCTACTCCCAGTCTTGGAATCCCAAACGGACATCGATAATGCTGAAATGCACTCCAAGCCAAACTTAAGAAATTCCTTCTAAAATGCTAACTTCCACAATAGGTGCCCAAACGCTCCCGGGTTATCCAAAACCTAATCCAAGCATACGCCCAAGTCCGAAATCATCATACAAACCTGTTAGAACCTTCACATCCTGATTCCGAGGTTGTTTACTAAAAATTCCAATCCTAGTTCATTCTTTCAACTTTAAGCTTCTCAAATGAGAATTTTCATTTAAATTTAACTCCGATCTTCCTGAATTTAAATTCCGACCATGC
>MU697499.1:21482-35569 GCA_026770625.1 Nicotiana glauca | reverse complement strand
CCCAAAGCAACCCCCGAATTTTAATATCCCCAAATTCATACCCCCCCCCTAAAACCACCCCCCCCCCCCCTTTCACTCATCTCTTTTACCCTCTCCAGAGCCCCCTCCCTGTAACGCCACCGTCCTCTGCCACCAAAAATTACTCACGGCGATTCTGGTGGACCAAACACCTCCAAATTAACACCACCAAATCACCTCACTCTCCTCATTCCGAATCCACCTCCCGTTTCCCTCGAATATTATCCAAACTCTTCGAATCTTCAATCGAAATCAGACCCCAACCCCTAAGCTTACCCAATCTATCCCAAATCAACACCACACAACCACCTTGACCCCCTCAGGCTTAATCCATCAGTGGTTTCCCTCGAACATCCCCACAACTCATTGAATTTTAAATAAAGATAGACCCGAAAAGGTTGAGCTTCAGAGTCTGTAGATACGCGATGATTAAGACCAAACGAGACCTCGATCATGTGTTTTCATCTGAGAACACGTGATTGAGACCTCGTTTGGTCAAAATTAGGAGGTTGAAGAAGAGTTACAAGTTCGACCAGTGTATAGGTATTCCTATTTTTCATTTTTTTCTTTCATTTTTATTCCTTTTCTTTTCTTCCTTGCATTTTTCTTGATCATTATTCATCTCCTACTCTCTTCTGTTTATTTTTTCTTTTATTATTATTCAAAACTTGTGCTTAGTTGATTTTGTTGTTCCACTGGTTTAATCCTTTAACTAGGTCTATTCATTTTTAATCCCGTATCTGATTGATGCTTAAAGTGAGGAATTCAATATTGAATAAGTAATTAAAATAATCCAAGTTTGAAATCAGATTGTAATTGGGTTTTTCCTAAATGTTTGGTGTTATTTCCCTTTATTCATGTTTTGTATATGTTATAATGCTTAATGTTTGGTTGTATTTAGATATTAAAGTTTGTTGTTGATATCACAGTGGTCTGTCCGAAATATTTGTTTCCAGTTATTCCTGCCATTTTGATAAATGTTCGAAAGTATTTTTCTCTGTTCTTGGCATTATGGTGCTTAATTGGTTATATCTGATTTGTAATTCCTGCTGGTTTGAAGTTTTGGGTTGGGGATTATACCGCATTGCCTTGTTTTTTGGGGTAGGTCTTGGGGTCAGAATTGAGTTTGAATGTGCATTTTAATTGGTTTAAAAGTAGCCTTCTAATATTGCTAAAAAGTTCCATGGTAAGTCTTTACAATAGATTAACTCTTTATGGTTTAAAAAGGTTTCAATAGTTGTTTCTAGTTTTTTAAATCAGCTGAAGGTGTCAGTCATTCTTTTGTTTGTTGTTGGTCTATTGAGGGTAATTAACAGGGTGTAGAGGGTAATTTGGGAAGTTAGATAAGCAAAGCCTCAATAATTGAAGGGGGGAAGGCTGCTAACAAAGATAATGGTGCACTACAGAAATTAAATAATGAGCACTAAGATAATGGGTAATTAACAAATGAAAAGCTGAAATATAATGGAAATAGCACTAACTGGTGCCCTTTAAAAGGGCTGGTCTGAGTTGAAACAAAAGATAGACATTCAGGCCCTAAGAAATATAGAGATTGAACACAAGAGACATTCTGGAAACATTGAGAGCAAGGAACTTTGAACATTGGAGAATTCTAAAAATTGAGAAAACAAACATTGAGGAGAAAAAATCCAAAATACCATAGATTCTACTTTTTTCCTTAAATCTTATGAGACTTTGAGGATTTTTATTTCTGAAACAATTCTTGAGTAATCATAAGTTACAAATGATTTGAATTGGTTCGTTTTTAAGTGTTTGGGTCAAGTTCTCACTGTATTTTGATTACTAAGTATCCGTTGATCCTTCTACTAGGTTGAATTTGGCTAAAAAGAAGATTGGTTTCTTTGGTTTATTTTATTGTTGGATCCTGTTGTTGCTGTTGTTGCACCTTACCCCTCTTTACTCTCATTTCCAGTTATTCGTCTCACCTCTTAATGTATAAGAATGGATGAATATGAAGATTGTCTCTCTTAAATGGAAATTTGTACTGATGCAGTTTGCTATTCAATTCTTCTGCGGTTTTGAAACTATTTAGCTTAGCTAAATCTTATTATATTTCTTTCTATTTGTTCTTAGAATGGACTACTGTAATATTATTAGCTTAATAGCTCACCATGGAGCATCCAAGGCGCATGAAAGCTCATGTTAAATGTTTTGGCAATATCTAAAAAGTTGTAGGTGTATGAGATTATATAATTAGTATATTTGGTGATCAGTATGTAGACCAGCTTCTATATTTGTATTGTTGAAAGGAATATGATCCAATTTAAGCTATACATGTGATTATGTATAGAATCTATGGTAGAAAGGGAAGGTGTGATTATATAATTAGTTGTTTTGATGTTATTTCTCAATATGTGAATAAACAACATATAAATATGTTTCATGTTCGTGACTAGTTCGGCAGATTTGCAAGCAAACTGATTTAACAAGTTATATCATGCTTCATTAATCATATGTTATGTTATTTTCTTGAAGTATATACAACTGTGAAGAAGCAAATTTGATTGTGGTGATGAAATTATTAGCTTATGGTTGAGGATACAGGTTTGTTTTGCTTTGGTGAGGACTCGATGTTGAGTCTGAGATCCTCAACTTTGCTCTCGCAGATTGGGCTCATTGAGCCTTGGAATCTGAAGCCATTTGCATATGGCCTGTTACTGCAATTTGGGCTTGTTGTTTGAGCCCACTAATCCGCTCATTTGTTGGTTGGATTGCTTTGGGTAGTAAACTTGACCCGTAAAAAATATGTGAAAGGAAAAATTAAATAAAAATTAGCTTAGTTAATCAGCTTTAAATGTTAAAAAATTAGAGTTTAAATTAGTTAATTCGATTTAAGTTATGTGTTGGCATCAGTTGATTTGCACTGCTTGATTTGAACCATTTGGGCCCAAGCTGGATGGAATCCTTAAATGTATTTTGGGCCTATTATCGAGTTTGGCCCAAATTATTTCAATTAGTGAGCTCTGTAATTGTAGTACGTCATGGGATCTAGCTTCAGGGAAAAACGGATCACTGTGTATTTATTTCATTTTAGTATTTCAAACAACTGGGAAGTGAGCTAGACTAGATAAGACGTAGTTTATGGCTTTTCAAGCATTTAAGTGTGAATACCCTTTAGAATAAAATTGAGGTACGCTGCGCCAAATAGAATCTCAAATACGGAGTCCTCGCTTAATTATGTTTTTTGAACCTTAGAATTCGGGTAAGCCATTTAGCAAATTTCCATGGCTTCCCGCAAAGTTAATAACACGTAGTTGCTTTAGGCACGTTATTTAATAATCTTACCATTTTAAACTCGGGTGCACATTTATGTGACCCAAATCCAAATCACAACGGAGTTAAAATATGCCAAAAAATCACGGGTGCATTTATGTAACGTGGTTCGAGACATGTTTTAACGACGTTGTAATTCTCTTTAAAAATAATAATAAAAGCGGTAAAAGTTAAAATTTGCACATAAGTTCATTGTTGTTTAAAATCAGATAACTAAGCCAAATATAACAGTTGACCGACCGTGCTAGTACCACGGAATTCGGGGAACGCCTAACACCTTCTCCCGGATTAATAGAATTCCTTACTTAGGATTTCTGGCATGCGGACTGTAATATAGAGTCAATCTTTTCCCCGACTCGGAATTTGAACCAGTGACTTGGGACACTATAAAATTATATCAAGTGGCGACTCTAAATCTTTAATAAATAAATCTCGTTTCGATTGTCACTTAAATTGGAGAAACTCCCTTATTATACCTTTCTGATGGTGTAAGAAAAAATGAGGTGTGACAGCTCTGGCGACTCTGCTGTGGACAAGAACCCAGAACTTTTGGTTCAAGGTTCAGAATTCGAGCTTAGTATAATTGTTATATTTGGCTTTATCTTATTTTCCTACATGTTTCATGCTATATGTGCTAAATGCTTTACCGCTTTGATATTATGTGAACTGTACATATAAACTGTTACGAAACCCTTCTCTTTTTATCTTCGGGGATGTGCTCGCTGGTCGAGACTCCCTATTTTGTTAGTGTCATACATTTAAATAAGAAAAGAGGCTCAGACAAGTTACTAAGCCGGACGATCTTGCGGGTCCTCGGTACATAGCCCCCTCCTCGACTCGAGTTGTCCGCTCGGGTACACAGTCTTGAACAAATACTCATGTCTTAAACTTAGAATAACTCAACCTCATGTCGGATCCCTAGTAGGAATGTTTGTGCGCATCATGTGCATTTGACTTTGGAGGCTTAACACAGGGGTTGGGTCTGTCTAGGACAGATGTACGAAAAATGAAAAAAGACCATCTTGATACATCTTACGTACCGGTCGTGCATTTATTTGCTTAGGACTTGTATGCTGACCGGCTATGAAATAGTTGGGGAAAGAAAGGAAAAAAAATATATAGCAGTATGAGGGTAAAAAGAGTTAATCGTCTGTTTTGGAAAAAAACACAATGTCCAAATAGTGTCGAAACGCTGCCCAATTTCTTTTGAAAAATGAAAAAAAAAATTGTTTTCAAAAATAGTTTATTTTTTTTCCAATAAAATGAGAAGAAGAAAAATATTGTTTACAAAAATAGCTTGTTTTAATGAAAAAAAAGTAGTAGTCATTTTATTTGCTCGAACTACGTCAGTTTGATTCTCACCAGATGCAGTGAAACCAGAACAAGCAAAAGTGGTAGTACCAGGGGTTGCAAGTAAACCTGTTGTGGTTGTGAAGGGTGCTCGCATAGAGCCTGTTATTATAAAGCCGGTAACTCAGTTTCCAGTAATCAACAGCAAAGCTTTCCCTTGGAGTCATGAACAAGTGGTGGTGACATATAAAGGGAAGGAGGACAGGGAAGAAGTGTGTGAAACCCAAGGTCTAACTCGTTCGGGAAGGTGTTTTGTTCCCACAGAGTTAAAAAAGGCCAATCCAGCAGCAGTAAAGAAACATGTTATCGAGGAAGAAGTGGAGGATTTCCTGAAGAAAATGAAGATGCAGGACTACTCCATAGTAGAGCAGTTAAGGAAAATGCCGGCCCAAACCTCATTGCTTTCACTGCTGATCCACTCAGATGAACACCGCCAAGCAGTGATGAAGATATTGAATGAGTCCTCGACAAGATCTCGGTGAATCACCTGGAGAAGATAGCGAGTAAAATCTTTGAGGTAAACAGAGTTACTTTCTTAGATGATGAGTAGCCAGTAGAGGGCACAGAACATAACAGGGCCCTTTATTTGATGGTGAAATGTGAAGACTCTGTGGTTACACGAGTTCTTATTGACAATGGGTCCAATGCAAATATATGTCCTCTCTCCACACTGACCAAACTGAAAGTGGATAGTGACAGAATCCACAAGAACAACATTTGTGTTCGAGGGTTTGATGGCGGAGGCAAAGATTTCGTGGGTGACATATTACTGGAATTAACAATAGGGCCCGTAGAATTCACCATGGAGTTTCAAGTGCTAGACGTAAAGGTTTCTTATGGCCTTTTATTGGGTCGACCATGGATCCATGCCGCCAAGGTAGTGCCATCTACATTGCACCAAGTGGTAAAATTCGAGTGGGAAAGACAAGAGATTGTGGTACACGATGAAGACAATATGTGTGCCCTGGGTGATGCCATTGTGCCCTTCATCAAAGTGGAAGTCGACCAGGGGCCGTGGGTATATCAAGTCTCTGACATAGTACCAGTGAAGAGGGTCCCAGAAGGGAAAAGTATCCCAATTCCTAAAATACCGGCCGCAACTATCATTATGGCTTCTGAAATGTTAAAAAATGGTTTCATAGCGGGTAAAGGTTTGGGTGCTGCTCTCCAAGGCATCGTATAGCCGGTTTCTCTTCCAAACACTTTGGATACTTTTGGTTTAAGGTTTGAGCCCACTGCGGCAGATGTGAGACGAGCCCGCAAAATGAAGAAGAAAGCATGGGTCTTGCCAAAGCCAATCCCGCGTCTGTCCAGATCTTTCGTCAAGCCAAGTATTAGAAAGCAGTTGGCCTCAAAAGTTCCTGGGTCATTGATTGGTGCAGATGGAGATTTGGATAAAGGGTTCGAAAGGTTATTTTCCCAGGTTAACATGGTAGAAGCTGGGGAAGGGTCCAGCAAGGCAGATGTGCAGTTTGTGGGACCAAAGGCAAAGATCAATAATTGGAGGACTACTCCTCTTCCCACTCGGAGGGAGTCTTGGTAGTTGGATTTGATTTTCTTTCCTGTTTGTCTGGATTATTCCAGGGTTGTAATCCAGATTCCTTTTTATTTGTGTGTTCATCAAAATGTGCAAAACCTTGTTATCCCGTACTTCAATAAAATGAAAGTTTTTTCTTCATTCCTTATTTTTATTTTTATTTTGTTTTCTTCTTTTCTTTTCTGTACAGTTCCCGTTATACTGGTCCTAATGACATGGCATGCATAAGGAATCCTCAGCCCAATCTAGAAAATCAATCTGACTCTGAAATGATAGTGCAAGAAATGGATCATGAGTCAGAATACGATGAGGATGAAGCCTTCAAAGAGATTAGTAGGGAACTAAGTCAATTCGAAGAAAAATCCAAGCCCAACTTAAACGATACATAAGCCATCAATCTAGAGGACGCAGATGACATCAGGGAAACTAAAATAAGCGTCCCTATTGAGCCGAATATCAGGGGAATTAATCAAAACACTTATTGAATTCAAAGACATTTTTGCATGGTCATATGAAGACATGTTGGGTTTAAGCACCAATCTAGTGGTTCACAAATTGCCCACTGACCCGGTATTCCCTTCCGTCAAGCAAAAATTGAGGAAATTCAAGACTGATATAAGTGTGAAGATTAAGGAAGAGATAACCAAACAGCTGGATGCAAAGGTTATTCGGGTCACTCGATATCCTGATTGGTTGGCTAATGTGTTGCCAGTGCCGAAGAAGGATGGAAAAACCAGGCTGTGCGTTGATTATCGCAATCTGAACAAAGCAAGTCCAAAGGATAACTTTCCGTTACCCAACATCCACATTTTGATCGATAATTGTGCCAAATGTGAAATCGGATCTTTTATGGATTGTTATGTTGGGTATCATCAGATTTTGATGGATGAAAAATATGCAGAGAAGACGGCATTCATCATACCATGGGGAACTTATTGCTACAGAGTAATGCCATTTGTTCTGAAGAACGCGGGGACAACATACATGAGAGCAATGACCACTATATTCCATGATATGATCCATAAAGAGATTGAGGTGTATGTGGATGATGTGATCATTAAATCAAAGCAGCAGGTCGACCACAACGCAAATTTGAGGAAGTTCTTTCAGAGGCTTCGCAGGTACGACCTCAAACTCAACCCTGCCAAGTGTGCATTTGGGGTTCCATCTGGAAAACTATTGGGATTCATAGTCAGTCGGCAAGGTATTGAATTGGATCCGTCAAAGATCAAGGCCATCCAGGAATTACCACCTCCGAAGAATAAAACCGAAGTAATGAGTCTGTTGGGAAGGTTGAACTATATCAGCAGGTTTATTGCTCAACTCACAGCAACTTGTGAACCCATTTTCAAGCTACTGAAGAAGGATGATGCGGTCGAATGGACTGAAAAATGTCAAAAAGCGTTCGATAAGATAAAGGGGTATTTGTCAAATCCAGCTGTGTTGGTTCCGCCGGAACCAGGGAGACCGTTGATTCTCTATTTAACGGTCCTGGAAAATTCATTTGGCTGCGTACTAGAGCAGCATGTCATCACTGGTAGGAAAGAGAAATCCATCTATTATCTCATCAAGAAGTTTACGGCTTATGAGGTTAAGTACACTCACCTTGAGAGGACATGTTGCGCCTTAACTTAGGTGGCACAGAAATTGAAGCATTATCTGTCATCCTATACTACTTACCTCATTTCACGCTTGGATCCATTGAAGTATATTTTTCAAAAGCCTATGCTCATAGGGAGACTGGCGAAGTGGCAAATATTACTCACGGAGTTTGACATCGTTTGAGTGACAAGGACTGCAATGAAAGCCCAAGCACTAGCTAATCACTTGCCTGAGAATCCAATCGGTGAAGAATACGTGCCATTGAGGACGTATTTTTCTGATGAAGAAGTGATGCATATCGACGAGCTAGAACTGATTGAAGAACCGGGATGGAAACTTTTCTTTGATGGGGCAGCAAATATGAAAGGAGTTGGAATAGGAGCTATACTTATTTCTGAAATAGGGATCAGCTTTGTTTCTATTGTACCAATAATATGGCTGAATATGAGGCATGCATTCTGGGTTTGCGGTTAGCTGCGGACATGGATGTTCAGGACGTTTTGGTCTTCGGAGACTCGGACCTCCTGGTACATCAAATCCAAGTAGAATGGGAAACACGGTATTTGAAGTTTATACCGTATCGACAATGTTTGCATGATCTTTGTCAACAGTTTCCATCCGTGGAGTTTAGGCATATCCCAAGAGTCCATAATGAGGTTGCCGATGCTTTGGATACCTTGGCAGCAATGTTGCACCATCCAGACAAAATTCATGTTGATCCATTGCATATCCAAGTTTGTGATCAGCATGTTTACTGTAACATGATAGAGGAAGAGCTTGATGGCGAACCATGGTTCCATGATGTCAAGGAATACATCAGAATGGGAGTGTACCCGGTGCAAGCCACATGGGATTAGAAGAGATCAATTCGACGGTTGGCAAGTGGATTTTTCCTCAGTGGAGGAGTGTTGTATAAAAGAACACCAGATCTCGGACTGTTAAGATGCGTAGATGCTAAACAAGCTATGGCAGTCATGGCAGAAATACATTCTGGAGTTTGCAGACCACACATGAGCGGATATGTATTAGCGAAGAAGATCCTTCTGGTAGGGTATTATTGGCTAACCATGGAGCGAGATTGTATTAACTTCGTGCGCAAATATCACCAATGCCAGATACACGGGTATTTGATTCATTCTCCGCCATCGGAATTGCACACGATGTCAGCACCATGGCCCTTCGTTGCTTGGGGCATGGATGTCATTGGGCCCATTGATCCGGTAGCATCCAACGGGCACAGGTTCATTCTAGTGGCCATTGATTACTTTACCAAATGGGTTGAGGATAAAACTTTCAAGTATGTAACCAAGAAGTCAGTGGTTGATTTTGTACACTCAAATATCATCTGTTGATTTGGAATCCCAAAGATAATCATCACAGATAATGGTGCTAATATTAATAGCAATTTGATGAAAGAAGTATATCAGCAGTTGAAGGTTACACATCACAATTCCACCCCATATCGGCCTAAGGCGAATGGAGCAGTTGAAGCGGCCAACAAAAACATAAAGAAGATATTGAGGAAAATGGTAGAAAGTTCTAGGCAATGGCATGAAAAGTTATCATTTGTGTTGCTTGGTTATCGCACTACTATTCGTACTTCAGTAGGTACAACTCCTTATCTGTTGGTATATGGCACTGAAGCAGTGATCCCTGGTGAAATCACGTCCCTTCGGATTATGGCTAAGATTGATGATGATGAGTGGGTCAAGACCCGTTTGGAGCAGTTGTGTTTAATTGATGAAAAATGATTGGTAGCAGTATGTCATGGCCAATTGTATCAAAAGAGGATGGCAAGAGCATATAACAAGAAGGTGCATCCCCGGAAGTTTGAAGTAGGGCAGCAAGTGTTGAAAAAGATCCTTCAATACCAGGCTAAAGCAAAAGGCAAGTTCGCCCCCAATTGGCAAGGATCGTTCATCGTAACCAGAGTATTGTCCAATGGCGCTTTATGTTTAACAGACATTGAAGCAAAATACATAGATATGGATATCAATTTCGATGCAGTCAAGAGATATTATGTACGATTTCTTTACTATAATCATCGATTGTTTGTACTTGGCATTATCTCGAAGGTTGAAATGACGAAGGCAATTTATTCTGCTATCTAAACACTTCACCCTTTTGTTCACTCTTTTGAGCCTTATTTATTTTATTTCATACCCCTCTTTTGAAATCAATAACCAAAAAGAAAAGAAAAGGAACGAATAAAGAAAAAGAAAAATAGAAAAAGGAAAACAAATGAAAAGACAAATGTAACAACAAGGAAGAAGGAATGAACTACGTTTGACCTGATTCCTCTTAAGGATACGTAGGCAGCTTCACGGCTTGGTCATAGGAAAATAAAACTCGAAAGGTCCCCAAGCAAGAAAACTGGGGCAGAAGTTATGTTTGTAATGAGAAAGTTGGTTCCAAAAGTTGAAATTCTAACCCGTTGGATTTGGTTTGAACTCTTTGATATCCCTTTCTTTCCAAACCTATCAAAAAATCCATATTAACATCCAAAGAAAGACCTCCCGATCAGTCTTCGAGAGGTGCCAAGTCAAGCAAGTAAAGATGATTCATACCATGGGGCAATACTCTGTTTCTAAGAAAAGAGTCCAAAAATGAGAGAGTCTTATTAGTGAAAATCCGCAAGGGCACAATAAGGTGATGGAAGCTGAGAGAAGTACAAAAATGAGAGAGTATTATTGGTGAAAACCTTCATAGGCACCATGAGGCGACAAGGAATTGGAAAAGGGACAAATGAGGTAAGGTTGACGGCAAAAAGATCCGTCAAGACATCAAGTTGAAAGAAGATGGGGATTCGAAAAATTCGTTGGGGAAAACTTTGAGGCACAAAGCAAGACAATTAGGAAATTGATTGATTGAATATGCTGGGTTGATCAAAACCGAAATGTGCGACATGATCATTGAGGTCAGTTATCCCGTTCAGATAAGTCTTTCTCTTTCTCAAACAATCTTCTAATGGAAGATCTTCTTTTTATTTTACATCTTTTGAAGTCATTGTAGTCCATTTCTTTTGATTAAGACTTTTCCAATAATAGTTTATTTTTAACAAATAAGAAGGATTTTTAGAGTTTATCGCCAGATTCCAAAATGGTGCAAAGCAAAGTGGGGCTAAGATATATTGAAGAGAAGGTGATGGGACATAAGAGGTGTCACTGAAAAACCAAATGATAGAATGATAGAGATTCCATGAAAATACGGGATCGGATAAAAATTTAAAGGGGAGGAAACAGTTGGAAAGTTTCAGATAAGAAGGTTGGAAGTGGGAAGAAACAGTTGGAAAGTTTGCGGATAAGGAAATAGTCGGAGTGTCGGAAAGTCTCGACCAGATTCAGAGCAGTCGAAACAGAGTATGGAAAGAAGAAAGGGAAAAACCATCCCCAGCAAGAGTATCACGACCAGCAACACATTTTAAACTGACGAGATTTTTCTTTGATTGAAACAGGGGCAGAAAATCTCGGTTGTTTCGGAGTAACCCGCGGAAAGGAAGGGCAAGCACCAAACAAGTACCCAGCTGAAGAACGGGGAAAACAACACGGCTTTTTAGGGAAACAAGAATGGTTGAAGTTTTGAAGTAAGGAGCCCGCCTGGAGAACAGAGGTGTATCTTTTAAAGTTTTGAAGTTAGGAGCCCGCCTGGAGAATAGAGGCGTACCTTTTTAAGTTGTTGAAGTCAGGAGCCCGCATGGAGAAAAGAGGTGTACTGTGAAAGTTTTGAAGTCAGGAGCCCGCCTGGAGAACAGAGGTGTATCTTTTAAAGTTTTGAAGTTAGGACCCCGCCTGGAGAATAGAGGTGTACCTTTTTAAGTTGTTGAAGTCAGGAGCCCGCCTGGAGAATAGAGGTGTACTGTTAAAGTTTTGAAGTCAGGAGCCCGCCTGGAGAATAGAGGTGTACTTTTTAAAGTTTTGAAGTCAGGAGCCCGCCTGGAGAACAGAGGTGTATCTTTTAAAGTTTTGAAGTCAGGAGCCCGCCTGGAGAATAGAGGTGTACGTTTTAATGTTATGAAGTCAGGAGCCCGCCAGGAGAACAGAGGTATACCTTTTTAAGTTGTTGAAGTCAGGAGCCCGCCTGGAGAACAGAGGTGTACTGTTAAAGTTTTGAAGTTAGGAGCCCTCCTGAAGAAGAGAGGTATATCTTTTTAAGTTGTTGAAGTCAGGAGCCCGCTTGGTGAACAGAGGTGTACTGTTAAAGTTTTGAAGTGAGGAGCCCGCTTGGAGAACAGAGGTGTATCTTTTAAAGTTTTGAAGTCAGGAGCCCGCCTGGAGAACAGAGGTGTATCTTTTAAAGTTTTGAAGTTAGGATCCCGCCTGGAGAACAAAGGTGTACCTTTTTAAGTATTGAAGTCAGGAGCCCGCCTGGAGAGGAGAGGTGTACCTTTTAAAATTTTAAGTCAGGAGCCCGCCTGGAGAATAGAGGTGTATCTTTTTAAGTTGTTAAAGTTAGGAGCCCGCCTGGAGAATAGAGGTGTATCATTTTAAGTTGTTGAAGTTAGGATCCCGCCTGGAGAACAGAGGTGTATCTTTTTAAGTTGTTGAAGTCAGGAGCCCGCCTGGAGAACAGAGGTGTACCTTTTAAAGTGTTGAAGTAAGGAACCCGCCTGGAGAATAGAGGAAGACGATAATGATCAAGAGAAAGCATTTAAAAGATTAGCAGTCAGGTATTCATCTGAAGAAAGGAAGAACATATCAAGAAGATGATGCAAGACAACAACAAAAGAATTGTTGCAGGGAAATACAAGGCGACAAGGCAACAACGGTCGCTGGGCAAGTTTGAGAATAAGTCTTTGTAATTCATAAGCCATAGCTTAGCCTAGCTTCTTTATTTTACTTTTAGCAAGGTGTAATAAGTGGGTCAGCAAGTAGCAGCAGGAGCAGCAACAGTAAACACAGCTTCATGGTAGTCCCAGCTACCAAAAATTCCCGAACTACATTGACCTGATTCCTTTTCAGCCGAGGATATGTAGGAAACCTTTTAAGCAGAGGTTCAGTCAAATCTTTCAAAAATGCTTCACGGGGAGTATTCAAATGAGCAAAAATTGCTCGATTCTGCTCACTTTGTCTTTGCACGAAAACTCTTCGTGTTCACGAGCAAAGAGGGGCAGCTATGAGCACGTGATTTTTGACTCATATGAATTACTCCCACAAAATCAAAACAAAAATATTTGTTTTATTGTGTGCAATTTTGTGAATTTTTCGTAATATTTTTAGTAATTGTTAGTACTTGTGTGTGCGTGTCTGTTGTTTAAATTAATAGAAA
Organism: Nicotiana glauca; assembly: GCA_026770625.1. Classification (NCBI taxonomy): domain Eukaryota; kingdom Viridiplantae; phylum Streptophyta; class Magnoliopsida; order Solanales; family Solanaceae; genus Nicotiana; species Nicotiana glauca. The sequence continues at coordinate 22,503 of MU697499.1, read as the reverse complement.
AATACAAAAAATATGTTGCAATTATGTTTACAATTTAAATCAACGTTTTGGAATTAATCAATAATCAATTGTTTTACAAAAAGAGTGAAAATCATTAAAAAAATGTATTTCTACATTTTTCAGTGTTTAACGTCAAATTGTGTGATTATTTTATTTTTAGTATTTAATTATTTGTGATAAATATTGTTTAAAGTGAATTAGTATTTTTAAGTCAATTTTGTTTTTTATTAATTTAAGTTAGAATTTGGTTTTAATTTTAAAATTAATTTAGGAAGAAAAATAAAAAAGAAAAGAAAAGAGAGAAAATATTTAAGAGGGATCATAATTGGGCCAAAAAATTGGATTTAATCCAAGGCCCAAACCACAAAATTCCAAACCTGGTCCAGGCCTTCGATCCAAGGGGCGATCGAAACGACTTAGTATAGTGAGAATACTACGTCGTTTCGATGACAAGTGATCTCAACCGTTCATTTATTTTGATCAAACAGTCTCAAAAGTCCCCCCTCACCTGATCCAGCTCCGACCCTATCCAATATCCATCCGGTTCCCCCTCACTTAACCAAAAATGACCCCGTTTCAATTAGTGAGTTAATCTGAGCCGTTGGATTCTCATCATCCAACGGCCCAAATCAACTCCCTAATTATAATATACCCAAATTCATACCCCTACCCCAAACCAAACCCCCCCTCACTCGTCTCTTTCACCCTCTCTAAAGCCCCCTTCCTGTAATGCCACCATCCTCCGCCACCGGAAATCGCCTCATGGCGGTTCCGGTGGCCCAAACACCTCTAAATTAACACCACCAAATCACCTCACTCTCGTCATTCCGAATCCACCTCCCGTTTCCCTCGAATCTTATCCAAATTCTTCGAATCTTCAATCGAAATCGGACCCCAAACCCTAAGCTTACCCAATCAATCCCAAATCAACACCACACAACCATCTTGACCCCCTCAGACCTAATCCATCATTGGTTTCCCTCGAACGTCCCCACAACTCGTCGAATTTTAAATAAAGATA
>MU697499.1:0-21197 GCA_026770625.1 Nicotiana glauca | reverse complement strand
AAAAGAAAAGAAAAGAGAGAAAATATTTAAGAGGGATCATAATTGGGCCAAAAAATTGGATTTAATCCAAGGCCCAAACCACAAAATTCCAAACCTGGTCCAGGCCTTCGATCCAAGGGGCGATCGAAACGACTTAGTATAGTGAGAATACTACGTCGTTTCGATGACAAGTGATCTCAACCGTTCATTTATTTTGATCAAACAGTCTCAAAAGTCCCCCCTCACCTGATCCAGCTCCGACCCTATCCAATATCCATCCGGTTCCCCCTCACTTAACCAAAAATGACCCCGTTTCAATTAGTGAGTTAATCTGAGCCGTTGGATTCTCATCATCCAACGGCCCAAATCAACTCCCTAATTATAATATACCCAAATTCATACCCCCCCACCCCAAACCAAACCCCCTCCCCCCCATCACTCGTCTCTTTCACCCTCTCCAGAGCCCCCTCCCTGTAACGCCACCATCCTCCACCACCGAAAATCGCCTCATGGCGGTTCTGGTGGCCCAAATCACCTCACTCTCCTCATTACGAATCCGCCTCCCGTTTCCCTCGAATCTTATCCAAACTCTTCGAATCTTCAATCGAAATCGGACCCCAAACCCTAAGCTTACCCAATCAACCCCAAATCAAGACCACACAACCACCTTGACCCCCTCAGGCCTAATCCATCACTGGTTTCCCTCGAACGTCCCCACAACTCATCGAATTTTAAATAAAGATAGACCTGAAAAGGTTGAGCTTCAGAGTCTGTAGATACGCGATGATTAAGACCAAACGAGACCTCGATCATGTGTTTTCATCTGAGAACACGTGATTGAGACCTCGCTTGGTCAAAATCAGGAGGTTGAAAAAGAGTTACAAGTTCGACCAGTGTATAGGTATTCCTATTTTTCATTTTTTCTTTCATTTTTATTCCTTTTCTTTTCTTCCTTGCATGTTTCTTGATCATTCTTCATCTCCTACTCTCTTCTGTTTATTTTTTCTTTTATTATTATTCGAAACTTGTGCTTAGTTGATTTTATTGTTCTACTAGTTTAATTCTTTAACTAGGTCTATTCATTTTTAAACTCGTATCTGATTGATGTTTAAAGTGAGGAATTCAATATTGAATAAGTAATTAAAATAATCCAAGTTTGAAATCAGATTGTAATTGGGTTTTTCCTGAATGTTTGGTGTTAGTTTCCTTTATTCATGTTTTGTATATGTTATAACGCTTAATGTTTGGTTGTATTTTGATATTAAAGTTTGTTGTTGATATCACAGTGGTTTGTCCGAAATATTTGTTTCCAGTTATTCCTGTCATTTTGATAAATGTTCGAAAATATTTTTCTCTGTTCTTGGCATTATGGTGCTTAATTGGTTATATCTGATTTGCTATTCCTGTTGGTTTGAAGTTTTGGGTTGGGGATTATACTGCATTGCCTTATTTTTTAGGGTAGGGCTTGGGGTCAGAATTGAGTTTGAATGTGCATTTGAATTAGTTTAAAAGCTACCTTCTAATATTGCTAAAAAGTTCCATGATTACAATAGATTAACTCTTTTTGGTTTAAAAAGGATTCAATAGTTGTTTCTAGTTTTTCAAATCAGCTGAAGGTGTCAGTCATTGTTTTTGTTTGTTGTTTGTAAGAAATTAGGACTTAAAAACGTAAATAACAGGTTGGTCTATTGAGGGTAATTAACAGGGGTGTAGAGGGTAATTTGGGAAGTTAGATAAGCAAAGCCTCAATAATTGAAGTGAGAAAGGCTGCTAAAAAACATAATAGTGCACTACTGAAATTAAATAATATGCAATAAGATAATGGGTAATTAACAAATAAAAAGCTGAAATATAGTGGAAATAGCACTAATTGGTGCCCTTTAAAAGGGCTGGTCTGATTTGAAACAAAAGATAGACATTCAGAACCTAATTAAGATAGAGATTGAACACAAGAGACAATCTGGAAACATTGAGAGAAGGGAACTTTGAACATTGGAGAATTCTAAAAATTGAGAAAACAAACATTGAGAAGAAAAAATCCAAAATATCATAGATTCTACTGTTTTCCTTAAATCTTATGAGACATTGAGGATTTTCATTTCTGAAACAATTCTTGAATAATCATAAGTTACAAATAATTTAAATTGGTTGGTTTCAAGTGTTTGGGGTCAAGTTCTTACTGTATTTTGATTACTAAGTATCCGTTGATCCTTCTACTAGGTTGAATTTGGCAAAAAATAAGATTGGTTTCTTTGATTTGTTTTACTGCTGAATCCTGTTGTTGTTGTTGTTGCACCTTACCCCTCTTTACTCTCATTTCCAGGTATTCATCTCACCTCCTAATGTATAATAATGGATGAATATGAAGATTGGCTCTCTTAAATGGAAATTTGTACTAATGCAGTTTGCTATTCAATTCTGCTGTGCTTTTGAAACTATTTAGCTTAGCTTAATCTTATTATATTTCTTTCTGTTTGTTCTTAGAATGGAATGCTGTAATATTATTAGCTTAATAGCTCACCATGGAGCATCCAAGGCGCATGAAAGCTCATGTTAAATGTTTTGGAAACATTTGAAAAGTTGGGTGTATGAGATTATATAATTAGTATATTTGGTTATCAGTATGTAGACCAGCTTCTATGTTTGTATTGTTAAAAGGAACATGATCCAATTTTATCTATAAATGTGATTATGTATAGAATCCATGGTAGAAAGGAAAGGTGTGATTATATAATTAGTCATTTTGATGTTATTTCTCAATATGTGAATAAACGACTTATAAATATGTTTCATGTTCGTGACTAGTTCGGCAGATGTGCAAGCAAACTGATTTAACAAGTTATATCATGCTTCATTAATCATATGTTATGTTATTTTCTTGAAGTATATACAACTGTGAAAAAGAAAATTTGATTGTGGTGATGAAATTATTAGCTTATGGTTAAGGATACAGGTTTGTTTTGCTTTGGTGAGGACTCGATGTTGAGTCTGAGATCCTCAACTTTGCTCTCGTAGATTGGGCTCATTGAGCCTTGGAATCTGAAGCAATTTGCATATGGCCTGTTACTGCAATTTGGGCTTGTTGTTTAAGCCCACGAATCCGCTCATTTGTTTGTTGGATTGCTTTGGGCAGTAAACTTGACCCGTAAAAAATGTGTGAAAGGAAAAATTTTTAAAAAAATTAGCTAAGTTAATCAGCTTTAAATGTTAAAAAATTTGAGTTTAAATTAGTTAATTCGATTTAAGTTCTATAGTGGCATCAGTTGATTTGCACTGCTTGATTTGAACCATTTGGGCCCAAGCTGGATGGAATCCTTAAATGTATTTTGGTCCTGTTATCGAGTTTGGCCCAAATTATTTCAATTAGTGAGCTCTGTAATTGTAGTACGTCATGGGATCTAGCTTCAGGGAAAAACGAATCACTGTGTATTTATTTCATTTTAGTATTTCAAACAACTGGGAAGTGAGCTAGACTAGATAAGACATAGTTTATGGCTTTTCAAGCATTTAAGTGTGAATACCCTTTAAAATAGAATTGAGGTACGCCGCGCCAAATAGAATCTCAAATACGGAGTCCTCGCTTAATTATGTCTTTTGAACCTTAGAATTCGGGTAAGCCATTTAGCAAGTTTCCATGGCTTCCCGCAAAGTTAATAACACGTAGTTGCTTTAGGCGCGTTATTTAATAATCTTACCTTCTTAAACTCGGGTGCACATTTATGTGACCCAAATCCAAATCACAACGGAGTTAAAATATGCCAAAAAATCACAGGTGCATTTATGTAACGTGGTTCGAGACATGTTTTAACGACGTTGTAATTCTCTTTAAAAATAATAATAAAAGAGGTAAAAGTTAAAATTTGCGCATAAGTTCATAATTGTTTAAAATCGGATAACTAAGCCGAATATAACAGTTAAGCGACCGTGCTGGAACCACGAAATTCGGGAATGCCTAACACTTTTTCCCGAATTAATAGAATTCCTTACTTAGGATTTCTGGCACGCGGACTGTAATTTAGAGTTAATCTTTTCCTCGACTCGGGATTTGAACCGGCGACTTGGGACACCATAAAATTATCCCAAGTGGCAGCTCTGAATCTTTAATAAATAAATCCCGTTTCGATTGTCACTTAAATTGGAGAAACTCCCTTATTATACCTTTCCGATGGTGTAATAAAAAAGGAGGTGTGACACCTAGTAGCGCGATTGCGCTACAGTTCGCGCTACACTTCATGCTAACTGGGCGATATTCTGCCTAAGCTGCACAAACTAGCATGAAGTTAGTGCGAGTTCGCGCTAGAGCTCACGCTAAAAGCATAACAGTCTGCCTGGACTAGCGCGAAGCTAGCGCGATCGCGCTAGTGTTCCCGTTTGTCCCACACTAGATTGGGTCGTTTTAAAGTTGTTTTTATTTATTTATTTATTTTAATTTTTTTTCAGTTCCTTTTTCCTCTTTAGCCTAACTTAAATACCCGAATATACAACCCCTCCCCACGATCCAAATTATTCTCCCATCTTCCAAAATCTCACTATTCCCTCCCCCCCCCCCAATCTCGCGATTTCACTCACCCCACTTGGATCACACATAAGTTCTTCTCTTTACCCACCACCATCCACACCATCGGTATGAGCCCTAGTTGAAATTTCTTCTCTTTTTCTCTTCTTAATTGTTTTTTTTAGATTTTTGATTGTAGTCCAATGTGTTGTGTAGTAGTTGTTCTTTGCTTTTTATGGGAGAAATTGGAAGAATATGTTGTAGTATTGGTGGGTGATAAGTGTGGGGTGGGTGGTACTTGATTTGTGCTATTGATGAGATTTTCGGGTGGATTCATGTTCTAGAATACTCAAAAAAGGTTGTGAAGGCCTAATTCCCACAGGGTGTTTGTGAAAAGGCATCAATGACTACTACTATATAGTTGTGACCACTCAAGAGGGTGAAGTCTGAGTAACCGCAGTGTGTCACATCTTTGTGTTAAACCTTGCTAATGTAACCCCATTTTTCAGGTATTATGGCACCATCGCGAAAGCGCAGCTCCACAGGTCCATCATCAAGCAGCTAAGCCGGCGCACCTAGGACATAGGGGGAAGCACATGCATTCCCTTTTGACAGTAGAAAATTTGTCTCAGCCGCGGCTCAAGGCTGCTTTGCGAAGAAAGCCACTAAACAGCCGATTTCGGAGAGAGGGATTGATATGAATTCACTCCAGCATAAATGCCCTCACATGTACACAAAGCTGTTAAGCGGGGGATGCAGACCTTCATAAACGAGCCAGGGGAGGCGAATCTAATGATTGTGTGGGAGTTTTATGCTAATCTACCTGAGCATGACAATAGTGGTCTCACATTGCACCGCAAGGCGATACATGTATTTGTTGAGGTGATACGGATGGCATACCATTTTCCCCTTCCCGTGCCTGAGCATGATGACTTCTATGAGTATGGACGAAACCCAACTAACGCGAAGTAGGAGATATTCTTCGATGCAATTTGCGTACGCGGAAAAGAGGTGGAATGGATGCAATACGGGTAGAAGTTTCACTCCTCAGTTTTATCCCCTGATGCGAAGAGATGGTTGTACATGGTTAACAGCCGTCTCATTCTATCCAAAAACACCACGGAGGTAAATGAACCCCGAGCCGCCTTGATTTGGTGTTTTGATGAAGGGTCTTGACTTCGATATAGCCAAGGTGATCCACGACGAAATATTTGTCTGGTGCCCCCTCCGCATGTATGGTTTCTTTTTCCCCTCTCTAGTGACTCAGCTTTGTACGCAAGCTCGGGTTCCTGAGAATCTCCAAGTGGATGGGCTAGTACGAAATGGTCACAAGGTCCGACCTGACAAAGGCACCACGGAGACAGAGCCAGCAACATCAGGTGGAGAGGATGAGAGTGGCTCTGATGACTCGGAGGAAGGGGTGGATGATCAGATGAATGTGGAGGGCGAAACACATGCCCATGTGCCCAGCGCAGCAGCTGCAGTAATGTCTGGAGTAGCCTCATCTTCAGAGACTGCTAGAATGTCCCGTTTTACAGAGATGGAGCAGGACGTGGCTGGGTTGCGCTCCTCCTTGACTGAGTTGGGTACTCGTGTAGACGCAGTGGCTGCCCAGCAGACGAAGTCTGAGAAAAAGTTTTTGTGCTGGCTGAGAGCTTTGGGGCGGGCTTGCCATGCGAACCCCGACACTGTCTCNCCCCCCCCCCCCAATCTCGCGATTTCACTCACCCCACTTGGATCACACATAAGTTCTTCTCTTTACCCACCACCATCCACACCATCGGTATGAGCCCTAGTTGAAATTTCTTCTCTTTTTCTCTTCTTAATTGTTTTTTTTAGATTTTTGATTGTAGTCCAATGTGTTGTGTAGTAGTTGTTCTTTGCTTTTTATGGGAGAAATTGGAAGAATATGTTGTAGTATTGGTGGGTGATAAGTGTGGGGTGGGTGGTACTTGATTTGTGCTATTGATGAGATTTTCGGGTGGATTCATGTTCTAGAATACTCAAAAAAGGTTGTGAAGGCCTAATTCCCACAGGGTGTTTGTGAAAAGGCATCAATGACTACTACTATATAGTTGTGACCACTCAAGAGGGTGAAGTCTGAGTAACCGCAGTGTGTCACATCTTTGTGTTAAACCTTGCTAATGTAACCCCATTTTTCAGGTATTATGGCACCATCGCGAAAGCGCAGCTCCACAGGTCCATCATCAAGCAGCTAAGCCGGCGCACCTAGGACATAGGGGGAAGCACATGCATTCCCTTTTGACAGTAGAAAATTTGTCTCAGCCGCGGCTCAAGGCTGCTTTGCGAAGAAAGCCACTAAACAGCCGATTTCGGAGAGAGGGATTGATATGAATTCACTCCAGCATAAATGCCCTCACATGTACACAAAGCTGTTAAGCGGGGGATGCAGACCTTCATAAACGAGCCAGGGGAGGCGAATCTAATGATTGTGTGGGAGTTTTATGCTAATCTACCTGAGCATGACAATAGTGGTCTCACATTGCACCGCAAGGCGATACATGTATTTGTTGAGGTGATACGGATGGCATACCATTTTCCCCTTCCCGTGCCTGAGCATGATGACTTCTATGAGTATGGACGAAACCCAACTAACGCGAAGTAGGAGATATTCTTCGATGCAATTTGCGTACGCGGAAAAGAGGTGGAATGGATGCAATACGGGTAGAAGTTTCACTCCTCAGTTTTATCCCCTGATGCGAAGAGATGGTTGTACATGGTTAACAGCCGTCTCATTCTATCCAAAAACACCACGGAGGTAAATGAACCCCGAGCCGCCTTGATTTGGTGTTTTGATGAAGGGTCTTGACTTCGATATAGCCAAGGTGATCCACGACGAAATATTTGTCTGGTGCCCCCTCCGCATGTATGGTTTCTTTTTCCCCTCTCTAGTGACTCAGCTTTGTACGCAAGCTCGGGTTCCTGAGAATCTCCAAGTGGATGGGCTAGTACGAAATGGTCACAAGGTCCGACCTGACAAAGGCACCACGGAGACAGAGCCAGCAACATCAGGTGGAGAGGATGAGAGTGGCTCTGATGACTCGGAGGAAGGGGTGGATGATCAGATGAATGTGGAGGGCGAAACACATGCCCATGTGCCCAGCGCAGCAGCTGCAGTAATGTCTGGAGTAGCCTCATCTTCAGAGACTGCTAGAATGTCCCGTTTTACAGAGATGGAGCAGGACGTGGCTGGGTTGCGCTCCTCCTTGACTGAGTTGGGTACTCGTGTAGACGCAGTGGCTGCCCAGCAGACGAAGTCTGAGAAAAAGTTTTTGTGCTGGCTGAGAGCTTTGGGGCGGGCTTGCCATGCGAACCCCGACACTGTCTCCGACCAAGAGTGAGCTTTCAGGGAAGTTCCTTTACCTCCCTATTACTTCAATTCTTAAGCCATAGGGACATGTCTTCACTTTAAGTATGGGGTGGGGGATACTTCAGTGTATGTATATAAATGTATCAATCGTAGGTATGCGTGTTTGGTTTTGTTTTAGGTGGCTTTGATAGTTTTAGTGATTGTGTAAAAATTTATTAGAGTTCATTGGTTTAAACTAGGTAAGTGGCTGGTCCCGACGATGGATCTCTTTCGGCGAGGTTCTTGAGGGACTAAGTCGAACAACAAAAAAATTGAAAAATATGAAGACTGTTCCTGATGATGGATCCTTTGGACAAATTTTCCTGAGGGAGGTTAGTCTAGAAAAATACCAAAAAAAAAGTTTTTTTATTTTTTTATTTTTAGGTAGTGTAGTACCTCCCCCTTGGTTTTTCTTTATGCCACGATTCTTTTCCAAGGGTTTAAACTTGAACCGGGTTTAAGTAGTTTTTTTTAGTATTTTATTTTATTTTTGATTTGTAGATTAGGTTTAATGGGCTACGAGCTAGAGAATCAAAAGAGAACCTATAGCTTTGACGCAGCTGAACACAACATAAACTAGAGTGTAACGTTTAATCTTCTTGGTTGAACTCTACTAAAGTGCCTTACTTTGTATGTTTGTCACTGACTTGAATGCTCATAATGGAGTGTCTCGATGAGTTGATCTGGAATGAGTTATATGCCATGTGTGGTGAGGTTTTTGTATGGTCTATGTATTGCATTTGTGTCTAGAACTTGCCCGGTATGCGAGTCGAAGCGAAATTTTAGGTGATGCTCGGTTTGAAAAAGGATTTTAGGCTTTCTTTGATCTTTTTGAGCTTAATTGCTTACCACAGATAAATTATATCCCGAGTAACCCTTTTGAGCCTATAGACTTTTATTTGGCACCCATATTATAAGCCTATACCTTTTTTGTTCTTAATTGACATTGTTTTTATCCCTTATCCTCTTAAAGTACTTTAATCGTGAGATGGGCGCTAAAAGAAGTAAGAAGGAACTAAGAGTGGGGTGGCTTTTGAGTGGAACCAATAAAAGAAAGAAGGGTGCATTTATTCTGTAAAATAATACACCACTAGCGCAATTTCGAAAAGAAAAAAAAAGATAATGAAAAGTGAATAAATTGTTGTCCTATTCTTGCTAGTGGAAAATACATTAAGGTAGTGCTTAAAGAGAAAGGGAACGTTGTTGGGGTGATATGGTGTGAAAGTGAAGTAGATTGAAGAAATTGCGCTTAAAGTTGATTATGTGATGTGTTAAAGTGCTTAGGAGGGTGAACCACTATTCCTAAATATATCATACTCGTCCCTTAGCCCACATTACAACCATGAAAAAGTCCTAATTAATTTTGGACCAAGCGAGCCAACATTAGTAGAGATTCACATTAAGGGCAAGCTTATGGTACCAATTGCATGCATGTGACTTCTTTTGTGAGTGTGAGCGATTTTCTTTGATATATTTGAGCATGAAATTAGAATGTATGAATTGATTTTATTTTCTTAACAGTGATTTTGAGGGCATGTGACTCGTGAAGGAAAAGCAAGTCTTGGCTTCCGTGTAGAGTAATTTAAGAAAGTGTGAATATTGTGTGGCACTTGAGACTCGACCTTTGAGGCTGAAATTGTTCACTACTAAGCGTAACATACGTGCATTGTTCTGGGTGTAAAGCGTTAAGGGAAATTGTTGAGTGGAACCTCTAGAGAGTATAGTTTGATTGCTCGAGGACGAGAAATGAATTAAGTGTGGAGTGTTGATAATAGGCTAAGTCTAGGTGATTTGGCGATTGTTTATACTCCCACTTGATTATGTTTCAATGTCATAATATGGTTAAATGATGAAAAATGGGCTCTAATAGTGAATTTTACACATTGCAGGATGGTGAGCCTATATGGTGCCTTAAAGTTGTGACTGGGCCTACATTGGAGAAAGGAAGACCCCTCGGAGCTGAGTGAGCGCAAGGACGAGACAAAAAATCGAAGAAATAATGGTCCAGACTAGCGCGAGCTCTAGCACGAAGTTAGCGCAATCGCGCTAGTCTAGAAGCTGGAGACAGAATGTCAGGAAACTAGCGCGAGCTCTAGCGCATACGCGCTAGTCCCAGTCCGAAAAAGAGTTTGTTAGGGGCAAAATTGGAAACCTGGAGGAAAATTCACTTAACCTATATAAAGTCAAGCTCGCCCAAGGAGTCAAATAAAAAAAGGTTTTCATAGTTTAGTGCAAGAAACATAGAGGCAAGAGGCAAGGAGGAAAATCCAACATCAAGTTCTTCTTTTCTTCTTCTTGTGTTTTACGTTTTGAATAAAATTAAACATTATTGAGATGAACACTGCTATGAGTCGCTAAAACCCATTGTTCTAGGGTCATGGGTGAAACATGATTGTTGTAGTTCAGTGTTTAATTTAACGAAGTTGATTTTATCATATTGGGTTGTTTATTTAATTCTGTTCTCAATTGTTTTTCTAAGTAGCTAAACAGTAAAATACTATCTGTGAATCTAGAGTTGAACTCGAAAGTGGGAACTTTGGATTGCATATAGAATTAAATATAGCAAGTTCTTGAACCCGGACATCGGAGAACGGATTCGCAATTAGGATAGACATATACTTAATAGCCTTGTTTGGTTGAAATACAAGAACTGTAAATGCATTCTTGTTAATCTTAATTCCATAGACATATAGGCATTGAGTTAATTTGAATATGCGAGTAAGGAATCGAAAGATCCTTATGATCATTATCAACCCTGTCAATCAATAACCCAGATAAATCAATTAGTTATTTTAAGCCAAGAATGCAACATGGTTGTTACCTAACCCATGACCCTGGAATATCTCTCTCTATTGATTGTTAATCGAAATTATTGATTGGTTGGTTGATTATTCTAGTTATTTTAGTAATTGATATTTTTAGGTAGTAAATTAGAGACAACTATATTTTGTGAGAAATCTCTTGGATCAATAAGTTAATTGAGTTTGAATCAGTCAAAAGTCAATCACAAGTCTTCGTGGGAATGACATTCTACTTATTACTTTATTACTTGACGGTCATGTGCACTTGCGTGAGTGTTTTGATCGCAACAACCAACTAAACGGAAAATAAAAGTCAACCGTTTTTTTTTTCTCACGTGTGTCAGCTACTCACCTTGGAGTCTCAACTAATTTGGATTTGTGTTGCATGAGATCCATTAAAGGGTGATACGCTCCTTACCAGTATTTTTTGCATTCTCAAAATTCGAACTTTAAACCTCTAATTAAAGATGGAAGGTCCATATCCATCGCATTATATCTTGGTAAAAAGTGAATCATATATGTGATTTCTCATAAGTGTGAGTATAATTCTCTATTAGTTAAGCACATCCATTTCCAAAGTCATGAATGTGCATAAACTATCACTGTTTGTTATCTAGAAACTAAACTAAATGCGGAGATTCAAAAGTATCTATTCGCACAAATTTCGTACCACATTCAATGAGGTGCAACATTAGGACACATTATATCGAATGGCACCTTTTGATGAGAGATATGAACATAAAGTTTCGAGAAAATTATTGTTTTCTGAATTTATATTATAGTCAATAAGAAAATATCAATTCGAATATCCAAGAAAAAATTAAATATTTGATAGAAGGACAGGAAATTCTTTTGAACAGCCAGTTATAGTAGGAAAATCTTATATTTTGACATTAACTCATTATGTTGATGATACCTTAAAAATTTAGCCCCAAAATCTTGTCCACTCCATCTCCAACAAGCCACCCCCATTTCACTCGCACTTCAAAAGCACCGACTTATGCCAAAGCTCAATAAACTTTATTCATGAAACTTGATTAAAAGGTAATAGTAAGATAGTTTAGAATCTAATCACCATTTGTATCAATTGTATTCGTCAAGGCGAAATACTGAATACAGCAAAATAGAATGCTTTCCATTTAGAGTCAAACTCAATACCTCTGTTTACTAAGTGAGCACTCTAACCAAATGAGCTACGAGAGCTTGTTGATAGAAGGACATAAAATTCTTTTGAACAACCTGTTATAGTAGGAAAATCTTATATTTTGACATTAATTCATTATGTTGATGATACCCTTAAAATTTAGCCCCAAAATCTTGTCCACTCCATCTCCGTATGTATCAACTGTATTCGTCAAGGAAAAATACGAAAATACAGCAAAATAGAATGCTCTCCATTGAGAGTCGAACTCAAGGCCTCTGTTACTAAGTGAGTACTCTAACCAAATGAGCTACGAGAGCTTGTTGATAAATGGACAGAAAATTCTTTTTAACAACCCGTTATAGTAGGAAAACCTTACATCTTGATACTAATTCATTATGTTGATGATACCCTCAAAATTTAGCCCCAAAATCTTGTCCATTCCATCTCCAACAAGCCACCACATTTCACTCGCATTTCAAAAGCACCGATTTTTGCCAAAACTCAATAAAATTTGCTCATGATACTTGATTAAAAGGTAATTGTAGGACAGTTTAGAACCTAATCACCATATGTATCAATTGTATTCGTCAAGGAGAAATACTGAAATACAACAAAACATAATGCTCTCCATTTAGAGTCGAACTAAAGACCTCCGTTTACTGGGTGAGCGCTCTAACAAAATGAGCTACGAGAGCTTGTTTCTCTCTTGTTTTAGTTCAAAAAACAATTGAACTCTTGTTTTGTTACTACAGGTGGACCTGCTATACAATTTAAATATAGATACAAATGATAATTTTCTGTGTAATGACCCGATCGGTCATTTTAAGCTCCAGCACATCGTTCAGTAGAATGGCACTATGAGCAGTTTCATATTAGATATTATGACTTGTACGCATGATCAGAATTGAATTCCGGGAAGTTCAGAGTTGATTTGGAAAAGAGAATTCTCATTTCGAAAGCTTTAAGTTGGCATGATTGAATAAGATTAGATTTTTGAGTAAACGACCTCGGAATCGTGATTTGAAGGTTCCAACAGGTTCGTATAAAGATTTTGGACTTGGGCTGGATCGGGTTTTGAATGACCCGAGAGCATTTCGGCGCCTATTGCGGAAGTTAGCATATTTGGAAGAATTTTATAAATTTGGGTTGAAGTGCCTTTCAGTATTATCGATATACGTTTGGGATTCTAAATTTGGGAATAGCTCCGTGGTGATTTTGGTATTTGGAGCACGATTGGAAGTGGATTTGGAGGTTCGTAGGTCATTTTGGAGTCCTTTGGCGAAAGTTAGAAATTTGAAGGTTTTTGAGAAGTTTGATTGGAAGTGGAATTTTTAATATAGGGGTCGGATTATGATTCTAGAAATTGGAATAGGTCCATAATGTCGAATATGACTTGTGTGCAAAATTTGAGGTCAATCGAAGGTGATTTGATAGGTTACGACATTGAACGAAGAAGTTTGAAGCTCTAAAGTTCATCGAGTTTCAATTGGGGCGTATCATGATTTTAGCGTTGTTTGGTATGATTTGAAGGCTCGACTAAGTTCGTAATATGTTTTGGGGCTGGTTGGTATAATGGGTTGAGGTCTCAAGGGCCCCGAGTAGATACCGGGTGGTAAACGGATCGTACTTGGACTTGGAGGAAGGGCCGAAGCAGTTGGGCTTCTGGTGTAACCGCACCTGCGAGGTTTTGGCTGCAAGTGCAGCACCGCAAAAGCGGCCACGAGGTTCGCAGGTGCGATCTAGGATAGGGGAGCTGGGACCGCAGATGCAGTCATTCCGCCTCAGAAACGGGACCGCACCTCCGGAAGGAAGGACACAGATGCGAAAGTTGAGGGGCTAGAGGATGACCACAGAAGCGGTCAAGCGACCGTAGGTGCAAAATGGCTGAAGGCAGTAAGGTTCTCTAAATTGGGGGTTTGGCTCATTTCAACCACATTTCTTCCGTGGGAGCCAATTTTGAAGCAACTTTAAGGTGCCATTTACACCACCAAGCATGAGGTAAGTGGTTTATACTAGTTTTAATCTAAATACATGATATTAGATGGATTTGAACATATAAGTTAGTGAAAATTTTAGGATTTTGAGGAAAATCTAGAATTTTGTATTCTTGGATTTTGATCACGATTTTGGACATGAAATTGAGATTAAATTATATATTTTAGCTCGTGAGGTTATGGGTAAAGTTTATCTTCGAAAAATTTTGAAATTCGGGCACGTGTTCCCGAGGGATATTTTGTCAACTTTTCAATGTGAAGTTGCGAATTTATATAAATTGAATTGTTATAAGTATTAGAGTATATTTTCATTGGTTTTCCCATTATTTGGCTAGTTTTGGGAGCGTTGTAATCGATTTGAGTCATCGGAAGGGCGTGGAATGCCGGTTATGTAACTTCGGAGCGAGGTAAGTCTCCTTTCTAACCTTGTAAGAGGGAACTAACCCCATAGGTGAATTAATCAAATATGTGCTCCTATTTGTGGGGACTACGTACGCACAAGGTGATGAGAGTTTGTACATAGCTACTAGCTATGCCTGTGTCCAGGTAGTTTTAGGCTTACATCATGCCTTGATTGATATTATTGTTAATTCATGTTTATTGTTTGATTTGGGAAGAAACAAGATTAAGGTTGCTTAATAATTGGGTTGAAAGAAATCTAAATTGAGGAATTTGAGATTTTAGGAGTTTTTATTAAACTTCATATGTTCAGACAGAAATGCTAAATATCTATATAATTTAAGAAACCTATAATTGACCCCATCGAATGTATAATTCGCGAGCGGGAAAGTCCCTTAAATTATATTTGACCACGTCGCACGTATGATTCACGAGCGGGGTACTACCTTTTACTACTCTCATGGGAGCGGGCCGATCACCTTGGCAGGTTAATATATGCATCTATGGTTCGCGTCATTTGACCCTCTGGCAGTGCACAGTTTACTTTTATGTTGGATCGGACCGTACGCCTCGGCATTTTCTATATATATGTATGTATGTATGTATTATCCTCGTTGAATCATGCGTAACACTTGGCCAGAAGCCAGTGTATCTGAGAGATTTTTCCTTATTTGAATCCTGATAACTTCCTTGACGAAAACCACTATAATTGTACCTATATGCTCCGGCTATGGAGGGAACGTGCTAGCTGAAAACTTGAGTAAAATTATGAAGAAGAGGGATGGTACTATGTGTTTTATACATGTTTATTTCATAAATATTTGCCCTGTTTCGTACTTATTCACTTCTTCATTGTAATGATATTATTGGACCATTAGTATGTGTCAAAGTCGACCTCTCGTCACTACTTCTTCGAGATTAGACGGGATACTTACTGGGTACACGTTATTTTCATACTCATATGTAGTGTATTTTTTTTTTTTTGCACAGGCACATGTATCTCTAGTGGCCTAGTGGGCATAGTAGCATGGTTGATACGGATACTTAGGTGAGTTGCATCTCTCGATACGACCCACAACCAGCAGAGTCTCCTTCAGATTACTGTATTTACTTTCTGTCCAAATTTGTATTCCGGACAGTTATTGTATTTCATTTATTTCTCCTAGTGATTTGCTCATTCACTTGTGACACGGGGTTCTGAGGTGACTATGGGATATTTAATATTGAAAGTTTTAACACTTTTATTTATTCAGTGTTGATTACTTTTTACTAGTTAAATTAAAGGAAATTATGGCTTCTAATTTATAAAAAGAGAGTTAAATTAATTATTTAATGTTGGCTTGCCTGACCGAGGTGTCCGGCGCCATCACGCCTTTGATGGATTTTGGGTCGTGACTACATGGTACCAGAGCACTAGGTTCCCTTAGGTCTTACCAGTCATGAGCGAGTCTAGTAGAGTCTTGCAGATCGGTACGGAGACATTTGAACTTATCTTAGAGAGGCTATAGTGTTGTTAGGAGCACTTCCCTTCTTGATTCTTCATCGTGCGATTTGATTCCTTTGAGGTTTATGCCTTCATTTCCTTCCTATTCAATCATATGCGATGTGAAGCACTTGTTATCAATTGGGAGCCGAGGAATTGTAATGGTACTACAAATGTAGTGCGGGACGTTCTCTCTGTGTAGTGGATTGGGCTATTATCGTCGTCTTGCGGAAGGATATTCTATCATTTCAGCTTAGTAGCTGCACTTCTGAAAGCCTTGAGGCTATGCACAGTTTTCTATGATGCTCATGAACGGTTATCACGCAGTATTGATGTGATGGTAGGATGCTTGATTATGTGTCGGGGCAGTAAATAACTTGAAAGGAGGTTTAATCATAGCACGATCCAGAGATTTGGTATTTTATTTCTGGCAGAGGAAGGGCAATCAGACTATAAATGTTCAAGTTTGGGTTGATAGGGTAACAAAACTTGGTGTTTTCAAGTGTGGTGGAATTTTTATCTGCGACGTGGTGTCTTCGTCCTCTATTGAATGTGTTGAGTTCGTTGTTGTTATGATCTTCTAAAATTCGCCTTTGGGGAAGGATATTGTGAAATAGTATTGAAAAAGAGCTATCAAAGATCGCAGGATGCAGTGGTTCAGAATTGAACGGGTATTTCTAATAATGACGGCTCGAGAAGGAGGATCTTCGGAAGGGGTTGATGTTAGTAACGATCTAATAGTTTAAGTGCTACAGAGATAAATATTGATTTAAGGCAACAATTAGGCAGCAAAGGATGAGGAAGGACGAGTGGGAAGTGTCAGGCGGTGGTTAAATTCCTTGAAGGCCAGGTGTAAGAATTGAAAGTCGAGTAATTGCTTACAAGAGTGAGTTTGACCAAAGTGAGAGAGTGGCAGAGTAGCATATGGGTTCAATGGCAGGATAACTACACACCTTGAGGAAAAGTTTAGAGTGATTTAGAAATTTTATGGGACAGTGCTTGAGTCCACGGGCTTAATTTGAAATTAGGGCTGCTTATCAGGCGGATTGGGCGGTTATTTACTCATAACAGTTTGGCTTAACGGTTATCGGCTTTTAAATGTATTAATCCGCTAGCCACCCGATAAGATATTGAGCGATTAGTATCGGTTTACCTCTTATCGGGTGGTTATTGGGCGATTTATCGGCCTAATTCAACCTATATTGCGTGCATTAATTGTTTGCTAACAATCTAGCATATAAATTCATAAATCGAAATTACACATTGAGTCTACATACAGAAATCCAAACTACTGGGTTGCCTACATAACAATGAGTGAAAAAGCAGAACACATTTGTAAATCACTAAATTGTACGCTACAGTACATCCCAAACCCAAAGCAGAGTATTAAAATGAACATTGTCCATTTTAAAATTGTACACATTTGATTTTTGCAACTGTTCCTGCGTCCCACATTGTCCAGTTCCAACTTCCATCTCTACTTCTTCTCCTATTTCAATTACATGAAAGACACAAGAAAATCATCAGGATTAAAAACCTATATTAACACAAACATAGTTTCTGAAGATATTAAATCTCACTGATATGATTTCAACATTGCAACAGACTACAACTGCATTAGAAAGCAAATTGACAGATTTATGTTCTACCTCAACAAGCTCAACAGCTACGAGATAGTTCTATGAATGACCTTCTTAAACAACATAGAAGGAAGAAGTTCATCAAATAGAGAGGCAACAACATCGGCTCTGCGCCTCTGCCAATATATTGAATGGCTTTACAATCTTTATAAACATGCAGAAGTTAATATATACAATGTAATATGATATTGAAAATAAGAATGGGATCATGGAATGTGGCTTGCTTCAGTAGCACGTAAGTGTGAAATGAAAATAGTTGTACGATTCAGAAATTTTATCACTTGAAAATCTATATTCACTACCAAAATTATCACTGTCACACCTCCTTTTTTACACACATCTACTCCGGAAGATAAGATGTATAAGGGGAGTTTTTTCAATTTAAGTGACATTATTCAAAATGAGTTTTTTTTTTTTTTTAAGAGTCGCCACTTGGGATAGGATTGGCTTTTGGTGTCCCAAGTCACCGGTTTAATTAAATCTCAAATCGAGGAAAATTGTTGATTTCTAAATTGGAGTCTGCGAACCAGAAATTCTGTGTAAGGAATTCTGTTGACCCGAGGGAAGGTGTTAGGCACCCTCGGATCCCGTGGTTCTAGCACGGTCGCTTAAATTATTATAAATGGCTAAAATCTAATTTTTTATACATGCTCCAACCTATAGTGCAATTTTGTAATTATTTACCGCTTTTTATCAATTATTATTTTTATTACGAAAGAGAACGTCGTTTAAGAACGTATTTTCGGATCACGTCACATGAAATGCACCCGGATCCTCGACACATTCTTATTCAATATTTTTGGATTTGGATTTGGGTCGGATGAAATGCACACCCGAATTTAGGAATGTAAATTTATTAAAAACGCACCTAAAGCGACTAACGTATTGTTATCTTTTGGGAAGGCCGTGAAATTTGCTTAACGGCCCATCCCGAAATTCTAAGTATTTTTAATTAAGCCTTTAATGAGGGCCCCGCAATTTATATATTTTTGTTTGGCGAGGCTCGTCTCATTTTTATTATTTAAAGGCCGTCCTAAAGCAAACTAAGATTTTCTATTTTTTTTTGTCTCTAAAACGGGCCTAATTAATTTACATTTATAAGTTCGGGCCTCGGGTTCAAGTCCGAATTCAAACAAAAGGGACTACCCTCTTAATTTGAAACCGCTACCTAACTCAAAAACCCAAACTCATATCGTAAATTAACTCCCCATATTCCTAATATAATTTTTCAGCACATGTCAGGCCTTAATGGTTTACCACAGACCATATTGCCCAGATTTGGGCCTGGCGTAACAAAAGTTGGGCCTGCACTTGTGGCTTATGAAAATACACCCAGATCATTACAAAGCTAAAGAGTTGCCCCACATGATTTAAATCAGTTGTGCTAGCAATGTAGGATTATGAGGCGGTCAGATTATATTTGTGTATTGAATCACTGATTTGTGACATTTACCAGGACCAAAACTAAACATGCAATGAAAACTGTATATCAACATTTATGTCTAGTTTTAGCTTTAGTAAACTATCAACATAGGCAGTCAGCTTATACTATATTAAGTTCATTATTCCAGAACTTAAAAGTTATAGTCTAGATCAGTGCTATACGATTCAGCATGGTTCTACTTTATTACAACTGGAAACAATTATCAAACTCAAATCACTGGTTTTCGTCTGCCAGTTAACAATAAAAACGCCTGAGTTTTGAATCGATTCAAGTTAACATCATTGACCGTAGCATTCTCAATGCCCAAATCATCTATCAACCTATATGAAACTAATTAACATTAATGTTCTACCCACAGTAATCATATAAATCTGGTGCATAGCAATTTATACAGTCAAATTCAGTTCAATCCATACAGTCCATCAGTTAATGTAGTCCAGTGTTTACACAAATCTAGTACTACTATTGTGCATCTAATATTTGATAATAAACAACAAATTGGCAGAATCGAGATTGCATTTCTTAAAATAACCAGTACATCTTGACTCATTCATTCATACATCAATTGGAGTTGGAAAAATACCTGGAGATCGAAATATAAGTAGAAGAAGAGGAGGTCAGCTACGGCAGATAACAGTATCAGCAAATAAGTCACAGCAGCAATAACCAGGATCAATTTAGAACCAAAATCACTTCATAAACCCAAGTACTAAACGCAGGAGCATATCACAGAACACAACACCCCACAACTGACCCAATTGAACTTGAATTAACCTAGGATTGGACCAATAGATCTCAGGGGAACTTCAGCAAATTGAAATCCAGCTATATGATCAAAAGCAACTATTGGAACTCGAAATGGAACCAAAAGTTCAATGGAACAGTACTTTTTGTTGATTTTTACTGCATTTCTATTTTGTGTTTGAAATTTTTTTTTTTTAGAACTAAGAACTAGAAGAAAATTTGGATCTGAAATTTGAATTTCATATCTGAAACCGGAAGAGTCTTGTTTTGGGGGGAATTTTAGGGCTTCCAAACTTGTTAAACAAGGCAAGGTGATGCCATTTTATAAGCAAAATTAGGGTGGGTGCAACTTCAGATTCAAATTTTACACATTAGTCCCTCACTTATTTTCAGTTTAACCCTTTAGTTATTGACTTGTGCTACAACTAACTACCCTAAATTTTCTGAAATCTAGCTTGAACCCCAATCAAGAAGTTTCTAGAGGCTTCTAATTCATGGTACTGCAGGGTTCTTATTATCTAAAAGTCTATATTACCCTTATAAATTCTAAAATTGCTATTTTGGCAAAACATGCCATTTTTGATACCCAAAACACCCTCAACCATCACTCAGAATTACCGGCCTTTATTTGACTTCTAATTGACTAAACTAATCAATTCAAACCTCTAATTCTAACTAATTAACTCCGCTATAACCAAAACAATTTATAAAGACCTAAGATTAATTACCCAAAACTTGGTTCACATTCAAACAGTCCCTCAGAATCAATACATCATGAAATCGAATTACAGAGTTAATACATACTCAAATTCATCAAAAACTATTATCAATTAAACTATCAAAAACATATTTAATCATGCTTTTACCCTAACAACTATTACTAATTAAAAGAAACAAATTACTTAACAGTAGACTTATTAATTCAAAACATGCATGCAAATAAACAGAAATAAGAAAAATAAAATGAAATAACAATCAGAAACTTACTGATGAAAAGAAAAATCCGGCCAGCCATTAATGCTTGAATCTTCCAAAGATTCCTGACGCGTAACATCTCTAGTCGCGCGTTTTCAAAAGAAAACACATGATTAGGGATTTTACTATCCGAAATCACAAAGATTTGAATTAGGGTTATTTGGGTCAGAAGATTTAAAAATGATTTTGAGGAATTCCAGGCAGATTCGAAGCAAACGAGTATGGGGGTTGGGTAAAGGAGGCTCAGGCGGTTCAGTGGTGTAAATTTGGAGTCATTTGGTATAACTTGTGTTTTGTCCGGAATTTTCAATTGATTATTAGACGAGATGGGGGAAGATTAGAGGGGTTTCAACCGAGGATTTGTGATGAGGTAAGTCAGAGGACCATTTGGTATCGATTTCGGAAAATTTGGATGAACTAAGGTTTTCATCAGTTTTTTTAGATCTGAAATTTGGGGAGTTAGGCTGGTTTTTTAGAGAAGGTGATGATGGATATGGAACGGGGAGGAGGAGAGGAGCATGGTGTGAAAATTTGGGATAGTCTGGAGCATCGCCGCCGGCGGAGGCGATTTTCGGCCGGCGGCGGACGGCGACGGGTGGCGGAGACACGGTGGGGTTAGGGTGGTCGCCGGCGTTACAGGGGAGGGGTTTGGTTCGAGGAAGAGAGGGGTCTGGTCTCTAGTGTTTGGGCACAAATTATTACATTTTTATGTAATATGAGTGATTACTT
>MU697497.1:62632-77386 GCA_026770625.1 Nicotiana glauca | reverse complement strand
TTTATGAAACTCATGTCATTTGACCATGAGGATAACAAAAGCATTTTCAGACAATCAAAATGCAATTTATTCTTTTAGTCCTTAAAGATAAGAGGAATGAATGAAACAAATGGAGGCTTAAAAACGAACTTCTTAATATTTAAAAAACTGAAGACCAAGTATAAAACTTGGTCATCGAAATTGATCACACAAAAAATGCCCCTTAAACAAAGCTTGGGGACTTAAACTCTTAAACTTCTAGCTAGGAGTTTAGTTACAAAAAGTTGTCACAAAAAAACCAAAAACTTTGAACATAGATTTCCAGATCGGCACCTGCAAAAAGGGAAATTTAAAATTATAAAAACTACTTAAGAGGAAGGTATGGAAGTAATAGATGAGGAAGGTAAAGAAACAATCACAAGAATGGTAGAGGTAGAAAAAGACAGGGGAAGCTCTAGAACCGGTCCTAAAGGGCCACTACTAAAACCACTGATAAAAAGCTAGTTTATCGAATCAAGGGTGTCAGATGGAGGAGAGACGTCATCATCAGGAATGATCACATGGGAAATAACAGGCTTGGAAAGAGGCGGGTTAGAAGAGATGTCAATCTCATCTTCAGAGACAATACGTCTCCTGGCTCGTGGTCTCGTTATCAGGGAACCCTCACCTTCTCCTTTGGAATCATCTTCTAAGATCGATTTTCTTTTCTCAGATCTCGGAGCTATATCTTGATTCGCAGATCCCAAGAATATATCTTACTCACAAGATGCCAGAACAACCTGGGAATGACTTTTCGAGTGGCCAAACCTAAGAAAAAGAAGGTTAAAAGCCATGACAATGAGGATAATTAAACATAGGTAAGGTAAAAGATAAGAATTCTCACCATGAGTTTTTGGTTTCCAACCATAACGACTGGGGAGACTTTTCCACGTTCTACCTTCAATTGGAGAAACTTTCAATAACTTTTCTACCCAACCACGGATATTGGTACAGATTCAACAATACCCATAGTTGCTGAGAAGAAAAGAAGCAAGATAATGAAAAATAGGCAAAGCTGAAAATACAAAGGCACGGGCGTATTTAATACTTACGTGCAAAATTCCACTTTTCTGGGAAATGGATGTTCTTTTCACCAACTAAACCCACAGTGGGAGCAACAACGTATCGAGCATACCAGTCGCGGTCTTTATCATCTTCAGGACTCACCAAGACCCTTTTACTCCTAGCTGCTAAACTGAACACACCGTTTCGGAAAAACCTAGGGGAATAAAGGTGAATCAAGTGAGGGAAAGTAAATTCCACATCTGCTCTTTTAGCGAGATGCCTCAAGCAGGCAATAACACGCCACACTATTGGTCCAATTTGACTCAAGCACACGTTGAAAAAATGACAAAAGTCTTGAATGACCAGGTCAATGGCCGGTTTAAATCCTAGAGTGAAATGGTAGGTATAAACAAAAGAATAGCCTATTAAGTAAGAGGTAATTCTTTGATTTAGATTAGGGATGATAATAGGAAATCTTCAGCCCAATGACTTTCCTTTCGAACTACGGGTGCTAAAACACTTATAATTTGAGTGGGATAGGGATCGTCACGGTCTAAAGAAGCAACTTGAGTTTTTAGAGACTCTCTATCGTGATAAAAGGAAAATTCAATGGGGATTATTTCATCCACCAAGGGTTCACGTAGTGGCTCAGAAGAATCCCTATCTCGAGAAGAGCTCCTTTAAGAGTGCGAACCCCTGGTCCCAGAAGAGAGGCCAAAACTAGAAGGGGGAGTTGAAGTGCTACCACGAACAAAGCCTAAGTTGCGTAATCTACCTCCTCTTCTATGACTTATCAGAGCATTAGGGAAGTTACTCAGAATGGAAGTTTTTCTAGGGTTAGAACTCGAAGAAGCCATGAATGTAGATGTTGAAGCAAAGCAAGAAATAATTCGAAGTAAAAGTGTTTAATACGCTTTATGAAGAACAAGACAAAAAGAGGGGTTATATTTATTCTATTGGGAAAAAGTACGATGATGAAGGAACCGCAATGATAATAACTTATACTTCGTAAACGTGAAGCCGAAAATAAAGCCTAAAAAAGTGTTACAAAATAGTGTAACCAGTGAGGAAGCAACACGTGTCTAGTGCATTAAAAAGAGGTAGCAGTTGAAGTGTCAACTTAGTCAGAGTATTAATGGTGACAAAAATTCTCCTTTAATGAATTCCACTTCCCAAGTATACAAACTGATGAATAAATGGAAAGTGGGGGGACTATCTGTATTGGAAAAAATTATATGCATAAATGAATAGTGACGTGTCATGACACGTGGCATAAAAATAGGTGATAATTGGTCTAAGAATTATAGACTGACTCGGACAAGAAAAGAGGTACGACACAAAAGGACAAAAAGGGAGGTACGAGACAGAAGGTTAAAAAAGGTGCGAGATGAGAGGCTCAGCAACCCCGTACCTATTTAAGTTAACCCCGTACCTATTTAAGTTCAATTAGCTATGAGCAACGGGAAGAGTAATGAACCAGGCTAAAGGAGAAGGTAGCAATACAGCATTTCAAGAGTAATAAATAATGGAACCGTTAATGAATATTTCTATTCAATGTAATGATATGTAACGTAGCATTTAATGTCATTAATTATTCATTATAGCCTCATTATGAATTAGATGTAACGGACTTCCCTAAAGATTCCCAAAAAAGATTTATAAAAAGGGAAAATATGTAATCAATTGGGACACAAGTATTATTGGAATACACTCTGATTTACTAGCTTATACATTTGAGTACTTCGAAATTCTCTTCTTTATTTGCTTTTTTCGATTATCAGTAACCCGATTTTTTTAAATTCTAGTTTTGACTAAAAAGTCTATTTTTTGGTTAAACATAAATATTCATATATTGTTAATAGTCCTTGTCAAGAGGAAGATTTTAAACGTGAAAGCAAACAAAAAAATGAAGAACGTAACACACATCTGATATAATTTGTAACAAGCAATCTGCCCCATATTAATATTCCTTATTACAAAAGAACCTTAATTTAGAGGTCAGAAATTTTGGAATTACTAACAAATAATGTCGTATTGGCTGGAATCAAGTGGCCCAATAAAACAAGAACACAAGGAATTAAAATCCAGAGTTCTTGCACATATGGGGGCCATAAAACGGTTGTTTTTTTGTATTTTGGGGGGGTCACCATTTGTAGTATTAAGAATTTGGACCACACTATCATAAATTAAGAACGCCAATTAGTTGACCAAGAATCCTCATTTTGTGACTCGTTTGATCAAAAAGTGTTAAACTCTTTGTTAAACTAATTAATGATAAGATAAAGGGTGAATCCTAGTTAAATATAATACAATCTAGACAAAAAACTTGGACATATCCGTGGAGTAGAACCACGTTTGAGAGTAATAAAGATCAGGCACGTGTTCAATAATTATCAATGAATATTATAATAAGAACATGCAATAAATGTAGATAATGGCAATAAATGCAATAAAGAGGAATTTATCACTGAAATGTTAGACGATTTGGGTGATTCTTCTTCCTGACAACAACGTGGGATGAAGATAAGTGAAGATAAATAAGGAATATTTAGATCTTGTGAACAAAAAATGAATAATGTATATTGAGTAACGTAGTCAGTGAACAAGACAATATTTGTATATTCTTTTTGGTCAACTCTTTACAAAGTGCTCTTATCAAGAAGTGAGAATCCTCCATTTGTCCTCTATCTCTTCTTATTTATAAGGGATATCCTCGAGATACCATACAAAGTACAACATAAGGACTATTCAAAGGAATATTCCTTATGTCTATTTCTAAACATATCGTATCGTTACTTCTTTACTCTATTTACTCGCCCTTGGCAATAATCCTTCTGAAAATGACTCCTCGTTATTATGTCGTGGTCGACCCCGTCCCGACCTCATTTTTCTGCAGTTATCAAGCCTTCCAAATTTAGACCAATACAGTTAGTCTCTCCGCTTGTTGAGGTCATGATCTTGCATGTCGTCGATAAGTAGACCCGGTCTGCGTCCATTTATAGGAAATTTGGTCGTGTTGATTAAATCAAAATGACAGAGATCGAAAAAATGGCGTGGCCCGTGAGGCTGTGGTTGGTATGGCTAACGTGGGGTGACGTCATGGCCACGCGCGTCATCATTATGGGTCTTCCCGATGCAGTGTGTGTGCTTCTGTCATTTCGATTTTGGTACCATTGACGGTCTGTTGGTTCGATTCTGGTGCCACCTAACCCTATAAATAGATAGGGGGCTTCATTTTTGAAAATTTTCATCATTTCTCATTTCACATGTGCATTTCTCTTCTTTGATCTTCTTCTTCGATCTTTGTTTTCAATTCCTTGTAGCTTCTTCAATTCTATTCCTGACTCCTTAGCCAGGCAATATCTTCTTCAAATTTTTTTTGTGCACGTTTCATTACGGAAATATGTCAGAATCCCCTCATATTCATAACGAGGACTCCGATGCTACACCTTTGTCGGTGGCTCTTCCTCCCGGTGGTGAGGGATTCATGATTGAAGAGGATGCCAGCTTCCCCACCGTGGAGGAGGTAGTCCCCAAGAATCCTTTGGTCAGACATGACTTCCCAAAGGAACCTGCTCCTACTCCTTCTTAGAAGCTCTCTGAGATGGGACTGTCTCGAATAACCGACCTCCGATCTAAACATCGCATTCCTCCTCACGTCGAAATTGTTCCGGCCCGGGGCGACATCGTAGAGGTTCACCGACCCAGATGTTGTGCTTTCTATGTTTACCCATTCTTAATTGGTTATTCTCTTCCTCTCCCCCCATTAGCGGAGGAGTTTTGCCGATTTTATAACGTCTGCCTGGTGCAACTCTCCCCTTATTTGTACAAAGTATTTCTGATGCTGGCGAAGTACGCAGAATTGGCCATCTGTGAGGTCAACGTTTGTCACCTGCTGCATCTATTTTCACCCAGCTTTTATAGAGGCACATTTATACACTTGCGTCATAGTGGGATAAAAGGGTTGGTGACCGGATGGATGATAAAACGAACCGATAATTCTGGCATAAGTACTTCTTCATCAAGACCGAGCACCTGGTGGCGAATCCGACCAGGTTTCATGAGCTTTGGAATTACACTCGTAAGTATCTTGCCGTACACTCATTATTTTCTTTCTTTCATTATCGACTCATTTGCGGCCTTCTTGTTTTCAGCTGAGAGGCATGCACCCTCTCCCATTTTTGACATTGAAGATTGGTGGCTCACGTGTTAATCACACCGTGGGAATTTGTGATCGGGCGTCCCTCCACAAGCATTTTGTGCCCAAGACCCCGTGAAGTAAGTATTATTTCTCTCTCGACTTATTGCCGTTCACTAACTCCCTATGGTTCCAGGTCGGCGAGTTTCCAAGAAGGCAAAAGTTCCAGTGCATGTATTTTGCCAAGCTATCGTGTCGGCTGAAATACAATTTGCCTTGGCTGAGTTCGCTCGAGGAGGTCGGACTCAAGTTCCGCCGACGAGGGACTCCGCCCCTCAAGCTGTTACCGTACGGGATGAGATCTCTTCCTAGAACATCTATCATCTTGTAGACGAGCCATCTAATGGTGAGGAGACAGGGTCAAGGAAAAGGTGAAGAGTGGATAGCTGGAAGGCTGTCGTCACTCACATCGAGCCGGAAAAAAATTTATTGCTTTGGAAGCGAAATCTGTGCTTACACTAGACGTAGAGACTGTTTTCATGACACGTGCCATTATGGAGAGGAGGCCTTCTGGGGTTGAGGGGGTTCGTGGTAGCGGAGAGCTTATTCGGGCACCAGGAGGTGGCACGTTATTAGTGGACGACGGAAGTTGGGAGGTCCCTGCGGGAGATGATGACTCTGGTTCAAAAATCAACCTTGAGGAGGTACGGGCCTTCCTGAAGAGGAATACTCGTGTGGAGATAAGGACGGAGGGTCCTAACAGACACATAGTAACTCCCGTGGACTACGACCTTTTGGCCAATTCAGAATGGGCGGTACCGGTCTTTGCTCCCCTATGCGTGCTTTTGAGAACACGGCGCTACAGGCGATGAACGATGCGGATCTGTCATTGGGTATATCCGACATGCCTCTGCGAGTAAGTGTTTTTTTATGTTAGGATTTGTTTCGCATGTGTAATTTACTCTCACTGACTCCTCTCTTTTTGCATGTAGACTCTTATCATAGGGATCGAGCGTGACCGGCGGGAGGAGCGGAGGACGACCATTTTTAAGAAGATGACCTCTAAGTACAAGGAGTATCGTACTAAGAACCGAACGTCGGCCGCTTCCTTAGCCAGGATGGCAAATTTCAATCGTTTCGTGATGGACTTAAATAGAAAGATGATGAGCTGACGAAGAAAGATGAAGAGCTAAGGGAGAGGGACGATAAGCTTATGAAAGCCATCGGTAGGTGCATGGAGCTTGAGGCAGCTCTAAAGTCCAAAGAGGACGAGCTCAAGGTGAGCAAGGGGTTGATGGCTAAGAACACTGACCTCCAAACGCAGGTGGCATCCTTAATGGCTGAAATCGGGCAGAGGGGGGCAAGGGCTATCGATCTAAGAGTGAGCTGAGTGCCAAGGTTGAAGAATTGAGTCATACCGGGAAAGGAAGAATGGACGCTATGGATGAAGCAGCGACCTTAGAATATGCCCTCTGTATTTGCAGGTTCGAGCGGGATAATGAGATGGAGACATCGGCGCTTAAGTTGGCAGGGTTAGAAGAACGAATCCAGGATTTGGAGGCGGAATTTTTTGGGTTAAGCGAGTAGGTTGTTGGCTTGAGGGCTGAGGAGGCACGACGATAGTCACAGCCATCCAGATCTCATACTTCTGCCAATCCCGGTGTGCCATGGCGGTTGTATGAGATGTGGGTTCACGTCGAGGCTCAAATTAACGTGTATAAATCTTTGAAGGTTGTCGGGAAAGTTTCTGAAGCAGAGCTTGAGGGCGTCCGTGTCAAGGCATGTGCCACCCTTGAAGCTTGTGGTTACGACCCTGGTACGCCTGGCAGGGATGAGGATGACGACGCCGCGGATAGACTTGCCTCTGATCCTTGGTATGATAATGAGTACGATGATAAGAAGGATGTGGCATGAAGCTGTTGTAGTTAGTTTTGTCTTGCTTGGCATGAAGCTGTTGTAGTTAGTTTTGTCTTGCTTTGCCATTTTTTTAGGGCGTCTTTGAGCCCTTTGTAAAAAGTACTGTAATTCGATAGTTGAAATAGAACGGTCCCCTTTTTATATGTATTTCTTGATTTTCGTTCTATTTTTCTTTTTGCTATGTGGAGAAGCCCCTATTTTTTATGAGATCAAGGTTTGATGAGTTCTAACATCAAATAATTCGAGCGACGTCGAATATTAAGTAATTCGAGTGAGGTCGAATGTGAAGTAATTCAAGCGAGATCGAATGTAAAACAATTCGAGCGAGATCGAACGTAAAGTAATTCGAGCGAGATCGAACGTAAAGTAATTCAAGCGAGGTCGAATGTAAAATTATTCGAGCGAGGTTTAATGTAAAATAATTCAAGCAAAGTCAAATGTAAAGTAATTCGAGCAAGGTCGAATATGAAGTAATTCTAGTGAGGTCAAATGTAAAATAATTCTAGCGAGGTCGAATGTGAAGTAATTCGAGTGAGGTTGAATGTAAAATGTAAAGTGACTTGGTAGAGTGCAAAGATGCTGCTTTATTTCATTCATTGGAGAATATTATATATTTTTGTTTGTTCCATACATATATTGGAGAAGTTCTAGTATACCTAGTACCTTCATCGTCTGGCCTAGAGAAGTAGTCGACAGGGGGGGCGATGAATTATACTTGAAGTTTGAGACGTCCCCTTCGTCGAATCATTAAAAAACTCTCCGAGAAAACCCAATTAGGACAAAACCCGGGCGAGGGAAAAAGAGTAAGACTTGGAGGGCTTCCATTTTCCAAAGTTGAAGTATTTGAGGTGAGCAACGTTCCAGTTGTTTTGCAGTAGCTTCCCTTCCATTGTTTCTAGTTGGAATGATCCTTTGTTTGCTGCTGCCGTGATTTTTTTATGTCCCGCCCCAATTGGTTCCTATTTTACCTTCTCTTGAATCCTTGCTCACCTATGTTTTGGCCTTGAGTACATAGTCTTCGACTTTGAGTGGTTGTACTTTGGCCTTTTTGTTGTAGTACCGTTCTGCTTGCTGTTTTTGGGCTATCATTCTTATATAAGCCACATCTCTTCGCTCTTCTGCTTCGTCGAGGTCTTGTTTCCTATTTTCGTCGTTGTTTGGTCTACTTTCATTGGAGTATCTCAAAATAGGTTCCCTGACCTCAACTGGTATCATGGTGTCAGTCCCATAGACTAGTGACTATGGCGTTTCTCTTATGCTTGTTTTTGGAGTGGTGCGGTATGCCCATAGTATTCTGGTAGCAATTCCGGCCATAGTCCCTTGGCGTCCTCAAGATTTTTCTTCAAGATATTTAATATTGTTTTGTTGGAGGATTTGGCCTGGCCGTTACCGATATGGTGATATGGAGTGGAGAGTATTCACTTGATGTGCTATTTCTCGAAGAATTCGGCGGTCTTCTTTCCTGTGAATTGGGGTCCGTTGTCACAATTGATTTCTTTGGGGATGTTGAAGCGGCATATGATATTTCTCCATATGGATGTGATAACTTTCTATTCGAGTATTTGGGCGAATTCACCTGCTTCTACCTATTTAAAAAAATAGTTAGTTAAAACCAAAAGAAATCATATATTACCTTGCCTTGCTGAAAGGGGTCCGATGATGTCCATTCCCCATTTGATGAACGGCCATGGCAATGTAAATAAGTGGAGGTGTTCGCCTACTTGGTGTATCATAAGAGCGTATTTTTGGCACTGTTTGCATTTTTTGACATAGTCTATGGCTTCCTTCTTCAGTGTGGGCCAATAATAACCTGCTCAAATGAGGCATCTGACGAGGGCTCGGTTGCCGGTATGGGCACCGTAGTGGCCTTCATGTACTTCCTTGAGGACGCATCTTGTTTGGTTCGCCCCTAGGCATTTCACCGAGGGGCCTCCAAACGTTCTTTTGTATAGGTCGTAGTTTATGATGTTATACCTGGCCGCATGCATTCGAAGGTTTTTGACTTCCTTTTTGTCTGAAAGGAGTAATCCCTTTAGAAAATATGTTATAATACGATTGCGCCAGTCCCAAAGTCAAGTTTCTAGAGTGTACCTCAAGTTGATCTATTGA
Organism: Nicotiana glauca; assembly: GCA_026770625.1. NCBI lineage: Eukaryota > Viridiplantae > Streptophyta > Magnoliopsida > Solanales > Solanaceae > Nicotiana > Nicotiana glauca. Next base: position 68,199 of record MU697497.1, on the reverse strand, counting down.
CGAGTGGAGGAGGGTGACCATGTTTTCTTTTGTAAAGTTTTTGGTGGTCGCTGCTAACTTGGCGAGGCCATCTGCTTCGATGTTTTGTGCTTGAGGTATCCGCTCGAGTCGATATTCGTCGAATTTTGGTACCAGTTTATTGATTTTTGCCTGTTGCTTTTGTAGCCTCTGCTCTTTGATTTGTAAATACCCTGTGACTTCGTTGACCATGAGTTCTGAGTCACATCTGAGGATGACTCGTCGTGCTCCGTATTTGAGAGCTAGCTTAAGTCCTGCAATTACGGCCTCGTATTCAGCCTCATTGTTAGCCATACCAGGGCACTGTATGGATTAGTGGATGACTTCGCCTATTGGGGCCTCGAGTATGAGTCCCAGCCAAGACCCTGACGTGTTGGACGCACCATCAGTGTATAGGACCCATAGGTCGGGTAACCCAGGAGAGGTACGAGATGTTTCCTGCTCGACCTCGGGCATTATTTTAGCACTGAAGTCGGCAATAAAGTCAGAGAGTACCTGCAATTTTATCGCTGTTCGCGGTTGATATGTTTTATCATGCTCGCTTAATTCTATGGCCCACTTGGCCAATCTCCCTGACAGTTCGGGTTTATGTAGGATGCTCCATATTTGGAAGGTCGTTACCACTGATATGGGTGGCATTGAAAATAGAGTCTAAGCTTTCATGAAGCTACAACCAATGCTAAGGCCAATTTTTCGAGGTGGGGCCACCTTGTTTCGGCGTCGACCAGAGTTATGCTAATGTAATAGTGTGAAGATTGTGTACCTTTGTTTTCACGAAGCAATACTGCGACCCCTGATACGGCCAAGTATACCAGGAGGCGTTCGACGGATTCTACTTTGGTGAGTAACGGGGGCGAGGACAAGTATGCCTTTAGTTCTCTTAAGGCCTCGATACATTCTGAATTCCACTAGAGCTCATTGTCCTTTTTGAGTACGTTAAAGAATTTGTGGCATCTGTCGGAGGATCGTGAGATGAACCTCGACAAGGCAGCTATACAATATGTTAGTTTTTGTACTTGTTTCTCGCTGGTCAATACTTCAGGTATTCCCTTGATGGCTTTGATTTGGTCGGGGTTGACCTCGATGCCTCTTTGTGATATTAGAAAATCGAGGAACTTGCCCGAAGTTACGTCGAAGGCACACTTCTCGGGGTTTAGCTTCATACCGTGTTGTCTTAGTATACTGAAGGCTTCTTTCAGGTGGCCGATGTGGTCTTCCTTCCTTTTTTATTTGAGCAACATGTCATCTATGAACACTTCCATTATTTTGCCGAGTTGATCTTTGAACATCTTAGTGACTAGCCTTTGATAAGTTGCCCCTGCGTTCTTCAGCCCGAATGGCATGACTCTGTAGCAGTACGTACCCTGATGGGTAATGAAAGTATTCTTCTCTTGGTCTTCCTCCTCCATTAGGATTTGGTTGTAACCTGAGTAGGTGTCCAAAAAGCTCAACAGCTCGTGCCCTGCTGTTGCGTCGATGAGTTGGTTGATGTGAGGTAACGAAAATGAGTCTTTCGGGCAGGCTTTGTTTAGGTCTGTGAAATCCACGCACATCTGCCACTTTCTATTTTTGTTTTTCACCATGACTACGTTGGTGACCCATTAGGGGTATTTTGATTCCCTGATGGAGCCGTTAGTGAGGAGTTTATCCACTTCATCACTGACGGCTTTGTTGATTGCGGCATTTTCTTCTTACTTGTCGTACTGGAGGGTAGATGGGATTGACATTCAACTTGTGTGTGGCAATGTATTTCGGGATACCTGGCATATTTGCGTGAGAAAAAGCAAACAGATCAGTGTTTTTAAATAAAAACTTATGAAATTTACCTGGCTCGAAGAGTTTATGGCCTATGTAAGCCTTTTTGTTGTTGTCGCTGTTGTCTAATTGGAAGGGGTAAAGATATTCTACCATTGACCCTGCAACTTCCACGACGTCAGGGTCCTTGATAACGCCTTTTTGTTCGTTGAGTTCAGACCCTTACTTTGATAATTGTTATGCTTCTGAGTCTGTTCCTTTTAGCTATTGAGTGTATTAATCTTGGGCGATTCAATAACATTCTTGGGCTGTGCGCTGTTCGCCTCGGATGCTGAATCCCCCACGGAGTAGGGAACTTGATTATCCGATACAGGCTGGACGGGATGGCCCTCATGGCGTGTATCCATGGCCGTCCTACAATGGCGTTGTAAGCTGTGTCCTGGTTCATGACATGGAACACTATTTCTAGGGTGACGCCCCGGCCAGAACGGGCAGCGTTATTTTCCTGAGGTTCGCTCGAATGGATTGTTAAAACATGTTAATATTATGCAGCATGGTACTATATTGTCCTCGAGTCACATTTGTGGGAGAACTCGAAGGTGAATAATACATGTGCCGCTTCCATCATCTACCATTAGTCTCTTTACATTAGTATCTGAAATACGTAAAGTAATGACAAGGGCATCAAAGTGAGGAAAAGTCAAATCGTTGGTATCTGACTTATCAAAGATGATACTTTCTCCGAGATCATCATACCGTTCGTGGGTGATTGATCATTTCAGTTTATATGTGGTGGTAAACTTTGCGTGGTTGATTGCCGCTTCGTCGCCTCCACTGATGATCATTTGAATAGTGCGGGCACGGGAGGGTAGCTTTGGAGGACCTTGGTGTTGTTCTCGTCTGCGACCGAAATTAGCTCTTCCTCGGTCTCTTATAAGCTCCCTTAGGAGCCCTTGGTGGAGAATGTTCACTACTTTTTGCCGTAAGGATATGCAGTCCTCAGTTTTGTGACTTCGCTCCTGATAAAATTTACATTGGACGTTCGACTTTTGGGTACCTGGGTCGGACTTCATCTTCTGTGGCCATTTCACCTTCGGGTCGAGCTTCTCTAGTGCGTACACTATTTCTGAAGGGGATATACAAAAATTGTGAGCAGATAAGAGTGGGGGCATACCTCTTTCATTCCGTTGAGTCCCTGTATGCTGCCTGGACAGTCCTTCCGCACGGCGAGGAGATGGTGGGATGGCTATTCTGACATAAGGTTGATGCTTGTCTCGGTTGAAGCGTGGACCTGACTGGTCACTTCGACCATCATTACGACGATCTTTCCTTGGCTCTGTTTGGACAGACGTTAACCGTTGGATTGGACCGTTAAGGTCATCCTTGTCTGCTCTCACCTCGGCATAGTAGGCGTTGTGAATTTCTTCCCAATTGGTGGGAAGGTATTTCATGAGTCTGCTTAATAGTTTTCTTGTCACTCTTGAACCATTCCTATTCAACCCATTTTGGAAAGCTTCCACCGTCATACCTTCCGATACATTTGGTAAGCTCATTCTTACTTTGTTAAATCAAACTAAAAAGTCCCTGAGTCCCTCGCTAGGTGATTGCTTAACGGTGAATATATCATTTGCCCTGGCTTTCACCTTTTTAGCCCTGGCATGCAGTGACGAACTTGTCGGCCATTTCCTCGAATGTTCTTATAGATCGTGTTGGTAATTGTGAGTACCAAGTTAAGGTTCCCCCGGTTACGGTCTCGCCGAACTTCTTTAGTAACACTGATGGTACTTGCTCCTTTAAGAGGTCGTTGCCCTTTACTGCTGTAACGTAATGAATGGTGTGATCTTCGAGATCTATCGTGTCGTCATATATCTTCAAATATGGTGGAATCTTGAAGTTTTTGGGTATGGCATGTGGGGATGCCTGCTTTCTATATGGTTGTTCGACAAATCAGCCGATGTACCGCTTTGGTAGTAATTTCGGGGTGCCCGGTATCTTATCGACCCTTTCTTTATGCTCCTTCATTTGGTCGCGGAGCGATTTATTATCGTTCTCCATTTCTTCCACTTTCTTTAGGATGGCGGCAAATGCATCGTTACCTGCACCAACAGTGGTGTGAGTATTACCTGTTGGGGGCCGAGTTGCTCGTCGGCGGTTACTGTGATATCCGTTTGTATGACTTTTCTATTCGCCCGTTGAGCGAGTTTGTCGAGTATGTCACTTAGAGTGCTCTTCAGCCACATCTCCAGTAGTTTTTTGATTGCCGGCGGTGCTTCCTCAGCTGTGGATGTGGAGGCTCCCCTTTCATGTGAAGCGGTTACACTTCCATGAGGGGGAGGTGAGTTGCTCCGCCTGGGTGTAGCACTCCGCATCGCGTCGCGTTCTCTTCGCCTTCTCTGTTAACCTCGTTGATGGTGTTCAAGAGGTGGAAGTGACATCCACTACTCTTTTAGTCTTTCGTCTCCTTTTCCTGCCATTGTTAGTTCATGTAAACTAGGAAAAGATGGTTGTTGTTGTTGTTGTTGTTGTTTTTCTTTATCTAGAAAAAAATAAAATTTTAACTAGAAACTCCCCACAGATGGTGCCAACTGGTTTGATCAAAAAGTGTTAAGATTTTTGTTAAACTAATTAATGATAAGATAGAGGGTGAATCCTAGTAAAATATAATACGATCTAGACAGAAAACTTGGACAGATTCGTGGAGCAGAACCACGTTTGAGAGTAATAAAGATCAGGCACGTGTTCAGTGATTATCAATGAATATTGTAATAAGAACATGTAATAAATATAGATAATGGCAATAAATATAATAAATAGAAATTTATCACCCACAGTTTGGGTAATTCTTCTTCCTGACAGCAATGTGGAATGAAGATAAATGAAGATGATAAGGAATTTTTGGATCTTGTGAACAAAGAATGAATAATGTATGTTGAGCAAAGTAGTCAGTGAACAAGACAATATTTGTATATTCTTTCTGGTCAACTCTTTACAAAGTGCTCTTATCAAGAAGTGAAGATCCCCTCTTGTCCTCTATCTTTTCCTATTTATAATGGATATCCTCAAGAAACTCTAAAAAGTACAACATGATGAATATTCAAAGGAATATTCCTTATGCCTATTTCTAAACCTATCCTACCATTACTTCTTTACTTTATTTACTCGTCCTTGACAATATCCTTCTGAAAACGACTCTTCGCTATTATGTCGTGGTCGACCCCGTCTTCGATTCTATTTTTCTGCAGTTATCAAGCAGCCCAAAGTTAGACCAATACACCATTATGCTTCTGATTTGTTAAAACGAGACAGTTTATCTGAACATCATTAACTCCAACAAAAAAAGAAGAGAAAAGGGTATGTTTCTACCATCCGAATATATACGAGGATTTTAAGTTACATACAGTGTAATTTTTTTAAGACTATCAATATAGTCTGTATTGTAACATGTTATTTACTCTAATTTTCAAGTTACCGAGTAAAATTTTGCAGTTACCGATATAGGCCTTAGAGGTGTACAAATGAAACCGACAAACTGCACCAACCCGATAATTCGAGTCAAACCGAGAAAAAAAACCCGACTATGGGTTGGTTTGATTTGGTTTGGTGTTGGAAAAAAAAACCCGACCATAATTGGTTTGGTTTGGTTTTAACTAAAGAAAGTCAAACCGAAACCAAACCAACCCGACATTACATATATAGAAATTATAGATATATTTAATATATAAATATACTTATTGTGATGTAATTTATAAATATTTCAAGATTTCATAATTTTATTTTTTGAGGTATTATTTCAA
>MU697497.1:31592-61460 GCA_026770625.1 Nicotiana glauca | reverse complement strand
AAAAAAACCCGAATAACCCGAAAACCCGAGAAAACCCGAGAAAAACCGAGAGTGAAAAACCCGAGTTTTATTGGTTTGGTTTGGTCTTTAGATTTAATAATCCGACACAATTGGTTTGGTTTGGTAATTGTAAAATCCGAACCAACCCGACCTATGTACACCCCTAATAGGCCTAATTGTCGCTTAGTATTTAGCTTTTGTTTGTACCACTGTTATTTCGTTTGTAATTTGTATGTATAAATAAAAGCTGCTTCTCTTTGCCAAATGAATCACCTTCTAATGCACTTTGCTTTTGCTCATTAATTAAATTCGGCACTTCTCACCAGTACAAAATTATGATCTATATTTGTTCTACCAACACATCCAGAGTTGTTCAACTCCCTGATTGGACATCTGCTGACTGAGGATTGATTATAGAGTATGGTTACTAGTAAGGTTAGGACCCTGGATATTTACAAATTTAGCTTTTCTCAACTGCCAAATTAATCGGTGGTAGGGAAATTCCAAAAATCAAGAAATTTTGAACTAAATTTTACTTATCATTCATAAATACCTCACCATAAAATAAATTATAAGAAAATGTTTTAAACATCCAATTCAAAATTCTAATCCAATAATCGAAATAGTCGTGGACCACTCTACTCTATACTCATTACACGCTCTTGCTTCGCGTAAAAATATCAGAAGGTGGCATTTTTGGTTCTTGCTGGACAGCTCAAGAGCGAGCCAAGGGTTTATCGATTTTTTACCCGCACAAGATAAGAGTAAGATCTGCATACATATTATTATTTTTTTCTCAGACATTACTCGTAAAAATACATTGAATATTTTGTTGTTTTTGCTGGAAAGCTCAAGACCCCAATTTAATTTTATCCTAAATTTCATGTGTTATAAGTGATGATAACATTTTCGTTATATGATCCAAAGAGATCTTGAAATTATCGTTAAAATTGGTCAATTCTACTATACCACTAAAATGGATTTGGTTCAAACTTAATCTGCATGTAATATTCTCTCTTTGGTGAAAGACGTTAATCAAAATTTTACTCCGCATCTGTTTGGCAAATCCAGTGATTTAAATTATTATGTTATTTTTCTCTTTATACTTGGACGACAACTTATTGTCTGTGTAATAGCAAATATTACTAAAAAAGACTTATTTTCATTGTCAAACCAAATATGGATTGGTTTTGCTCCTAGTTCTTCCCACAATGAACTAATCCAGATTTAACACTTTTCAGTCAAATAATTTGATTTAAAAAAATAAAATAATTTTACCAGACTAGACTCCGGAAACAGAACCACTTTCTTAACATTAGGAAAAATCCCATAGTCACACCAGCTCAGAGTGAGACTGTACAGTAGTTGCTAAAGGTTCACCAACTGTAACTTGTCTTTATTTTGGTACTACTTTAAATTTGTCATAACAGCTACACCAAGTTTAGATATTAAATAATTGTTCAAGAGTCACATGATGGCGTAATGAAATGTTGCACGTGAGGCACTCCCCTGAAACTTTTAAATAAAAGTTTTTTTGAACTTATATTAATTTAAACAGTGACATTACAAGGACCCAGTTGCACAATATTACAAAAGTTATAATCAAAATGTTGATCAACTAAGTGATCATACACCAAAATGGTGGGACTGTAGGACAAATCTGACGTGCATGTAGACTTCACTAATCTCTGATAGACAGTGCCTTGTTGATCAGCCAAGAGTTGCGGCAACAAAAAATCTGGAGGCTGACTGAAGATTGTTGTGCAGTCTTGAGCATTTGTAGACGAACCAGGTTGAGCTAGAGTATGTGCAGCGTAGTTTTGCTCCCTCTATGTGTGGGTAATTGTAGGATTACCCAGATGCTGAAGTAAGTACCTACATTCCATTAAAGAGGATGAGTTATATAAATTATCATTGTTGAGCATCATTATTGCCTCAATAGAATCCATCTTATGAGTTCGGTCACAATTCAATAAAATTTTTATTTTCCCCCGCAATTGGAAACTGGGGCAGAAATTTAAGGAGGACCCTCAAAATTCCGAAGTAATTTCAGCCAGCCATCGCAAGCAGCCGTCGGAAGCATCAACCCATTAAACTGGGGCAGAATTTTGAGGAGGACCCTCAAAATTCCGTAACAAGAGAAGTTGCAATGTCTTGAGCCACGTCACAGTCGTTGGTTCATCTAAAAACTTACTCTTAAATATATACTTATGTCATATTTTACAAATTCATGCATGTTTATTATCGAAATCACTTTGTTCAGCGACGCTACCCCCAATGATACATACTGTATCACCAGATCAAAGCCAAACATGTCAAGCAAGGCCAGCAGGGATACGAACTAACCTCCCCTTTACAAAACTCACGATTTTTCTTTGGATGCAGACGCTTGGATTGCGAAAGCATCTGACACACTACACACCCACGAGATGAACATTGTTCATGAATACAACTCTCAGGATTGTTGCACTTACCAGTATTTGCTATCCAAGCACGCCAGTGATATCCCCTAAATCACAATGTCACGACACCGTAACTTGCTATCAGCTAAGAAACTCTGTCACCATTTGCCACTTTATTTTATTTCTGCATTGCATAAGGCTACCATTCTACCTTCCGAGACTAAACACTGTCCATCTGCATTTTCTGCATTGCATAAGGCTACCATTCTGCCTTCCAAGACTAAATACTGTCTCCATCTGCATTTTCTGCATTGAATAAGGCTACCATTCTGCCTTCCGAGACTAAACACTGTCTCCATCCACATTCACATGGCTGAAAGATCGCCACCTCATTTACTTTTGCATGGCTGAAATATCAGCCCTTTATTTACATTTGCATGGTTGAAAGATCGCCACTTTACATGGCTAAAAGATCGCCCCTTTATTTACATTTGCATGACTGAAAGATCACCACTTTATTTATATTTGCGTGGCTGAAAGATCGCCACTTTATTTACATTTGCATGGCTGAAAGATCGCCACCTCATTTACATTTGCATGGCTAAAATATTGCCACTTTATTTACATTTGCATGGCTGAAAGATCACCCCTTTATTTACATTTGCATGGCTGAAAGATCGCCACCTCATTTATATTTGCATGGCTAAAATATGCCACCTCATTTACATTTGCATGGCTAAAATATTGCCACTTTATTTACATTTGCATGGCTGAAAGATCACCCCTTTATTTACATTTGCATGGCTGAAAGATCACCCCTTTATTTATATTTGCAGGGCTGAAAGATTGCCACTTTATTTACATTTGTATGGCTGAAAGATAGCCACTTATTTACGCTTGCATGGCTGAAAGATCGTCACTTTATTTACGCTTGCATAGCTGAAAGATCGCCTTTATTTACATTTGTATGGCTGAAAGATCGCCACTTTATTTATATTTGCATGGCTGAAAAATCGCCAAATTATTCGAGGGCGTCATTTTTCGGAGGCACCATTTGCATATCCCGAGAACAACATGCCATGTCCTGAGAATTCTTTTAATCTCTTGCATATCATTATCCAAAGGCATCATGGTTCGGAGGCATCATTCTCATAACCCGAGAGCATCATTTCATGGCCTGCGAATCCTTTATCATTATAAGCTTCATGACCCAGGACATCATGGTCTAAGGACATCATCCTCACCGTCCAAAGACAACATTCATGGTCCGACGGGAACTTGCATTATTTTTAAATTTTCGCACAATATCTACTTGTATTGCTTATTTGCAGGTAAACAGATGAGCAACGACCATCTCGACAGTAGCAATTCTACTCCAGTTCCCGCAGCCCTATCAGACTTCAACCATTCATCCCGTCCTAAACACCACATCCGTTCTCAAAAGTCTCCATCGACGGATCCTGAACTACATACAGCCTGATTCCTCTAAGACCAGGGATATGTAGGCAACTCAAAAACTAGAGCACGACCCAAGTTCCCTCGAGCCATTTCATTCGGTCAAAATTGGCCATCATATCTTTACCCGACAACTCTTTCATCCTTCCCGGGTAAAGAGAGGAAACTATTTATTGCCTTATTTTATCAAGGGAGAACCCAGTAATTACCCCCAAAATTATCATTTTGGTGATTCATTTATTTGATTCTTATATTTATATTAAAATATAGCTAACATAATTTTTTGTATATTTTAATAAATTTATTTAGTATTTTTAAAGTTAAATTGCATATAATTACAATATTAGCCTATTTTAAGATTTAATTATGTTTATAATAATAAAATTGACTCCAGTATTTTTAGTTTAATAATTATGTATCATTAATTATTTTAGTACCCTTAATTTATTTACAGATTTTTTTTTACTATTTTTTAAAAATCAAACAAGGGAAAATGGCTATTCAAATGATAGCCCATTTGTATTTTAATTTTAGCCGGATTTGAACCTCCAATTAAACCCAATTGTAAAACCCAATTACCCAGCCCAAATCTTAAACTACCCAACCCACGACCCTTTTAAAACAACCTGCCCAGATTCCCCATTCAATCCAGGCCGTTGATCAAAATGATCAATGACCACCTTCTAATCTTTCCTTTTTTAGTTTCCCCTTACCCCCAAACCCTAGTTATTTTGCATCCCCAACCGCCTTTGAATCCCCCCTTTCTCTCAATTCTCTCTTAAAGCTTCTCAAATCCTAGCCTCCTCCCTCCACTTCCACCCTAAAACCACCGGAATCCATGGCTTCCAAGGCCATTGAAGTCCTATACCGGCCTCCTATAACTCCTACACGCGTGGTTACTGTGGTTTCAAGGCCTTAACATGAGGAAACTTGGCCCAGACTTTGTTTGATTCGAGTTCTATGGCCATCTCCAACCTTGCTCGGGCTAGACATGGTTATTCGAGCCTGATCTCAGCTTCTCTAGCTCAGATAAATGACTTTCCAAGCCTTTCTCATCACCTGGGTTCTTTTGAAACCCTAACCCTTCGAGATTTTTCCGGTTCTTTTAGATCCGGTGTATATTTGTGTTTTCTCTAAGCTTTTAAACATTTTCTCAAAGTTCTTTCAAAACTATACCTTCAGAGCCTTCATCTTTTTCCGATTTAGGGTTTCGTTAAGATATCCCTTAAAGTTTCTCTGATCTTTAGCGTGTTCTACTGTGTTTCTCATGTGTGTCTTTTGCTATGTTTCTCATGCGTGTCTTTTATTGTATTTCTTATATGTTTCTTCTACTGTATTTCTTATGTGTTTTTTCTACTGTGTTTCTTATGGGTTTCTTCTACTGCGTTTCTTTATGAGTTTCTTCTATTATGTTTCTTTATGTGTTCTTACTGTGATTCTTATGTGTTTCTTCTACTAGAAGATGCATGGTAAAAGTCACAGTTCCTTTCTGAGATTTCTAAACTTATTTTGTCAGTATTTTTGCCTTGATTACTTGTCCTTTCATCTCTACACTCGATTGATGGCAAAACCCTAAAATTTGGGGTTTCATTCGAGTATTGAGACTATTCGCTATGTGATTTGCTTGTTCTTCATCTTTGAACTTGTTTGATTTGAAAACCCTAACTCCTTTGGACCTATTCAAGTTTCTGAAGATTGTTTCATCTAATGCTCGACTGAGTTTCGAAATCTTTATTTCAACCTTTGTTTCTTTATATGATTCTGATTTCCTACTAAACTCTTCTAGGGTCTTTCTACTGGACCCTCTGCATGTTATTTGATACTCTCCCTCTTATTTGTCACTAAGATGACTACCATGTTCCTATAGTTTACTACTTACTTTTGTGATTGCATGACACTTTTTCTTTGTCCTAAATTTAGCCTCACATGCCTAACACTTGTATACTCTTTATTTATGCTGATCTTCCCCTCTAAAATGACTTTCAATTTTTGATTAATTTCAGACCTCCTTTGTGTAAGTTTGATTGATTCTTTCCTTGTTGTGCCAATTTCCCTGTTACTTGGTTTGATTCGAAAACTTTCCTTAGCCTTTCCGACTTGGTTTACTCATGAACCAGTACTTTCGAATCCCTGACTCCTTGTTTACTAGGTACTAATTGATTTATTGGGTATCTTACCTTTTTTGTTTAACCGTATATTTTAAAGATTCTTTCCTTAATTAAACTCTTATGTATTTACCCCCAATTGTCTACTTTGCACAAGATGTTTACTTGATCTCCTTCCTTAAATAATTTTTGTTCATTATCGTTTAAGTTTGAACCCCTTAATTAAAGGAAGTTCTTCTACTGATTGATTTTAATTGGTACAGGTTATTTCTTGCATTATTTTCTGCCTGTTTTCACACTATAAATACATGCTTTTGCATTGACATAAGACACACGAACACTCTTAGTTTCTGAATTCACACTCACATTCAAAAAACATTCTCTCTTGTTGCTTGTGTTGTGGCCTATTTTTCAAGTACTGATACTGCTATATTTTACTTTTTTGAAACTGGTATGTCCTGATTAAGGTTTTCAACAATCACAACAATGTGTTTATTTACAACCTTTGCCTGCATGTCTGCCTACTACTTATGTATAGTTTAATGCTTACTTTAGCATGCTGTAATTTCCTTCTGCATATTCTAAATATATTGTTATCCCCAAACCCCTCCCCCTATGTGTTTATGTTATGGTTTGAGGCATGGCAGTACTGCAAATTATTGTTCACGACTCAAACTTGATCCCCTGGGATCCTAGCCTCTAATATTGTGTGTTCTGGCAGACTTATAGGCATGACAGCATCCTCCATTGATGGGCATGGCTAAAGCTTGCCCTAGCCTAAGCAATAGGCTCTTTGCAATTCCCTGAACCCCTTTTGTGTACCTCTTTGTAGCTGTTTCCCTCTCCTTTATTACTTAGAATTTTGTTCTTCACTTGCACTCTCTCTTAGACTTTAAGTTCTGCCCCTCTCTTTTGAGCCTTGCCTTGGGACGCTTTGAGCTCCCTCTGAACTTGGATACTTGAGGGTTGGCCCTTCCACACTGCACTTGTCCCTATTCTGGTGATGCAATTTAGGTGTGAGCACTGCCAAGAGTCCCATTGAGGCTCTTAGGGAACTTTGACACACTCAGATCGGAAAAAGGCTTTGGATAAGTGGTCTTTGAGTTGGTCTATCTCATATTTCAGACAGGAAGTCTGAATCAGACTCTCCTTTGGTTGTATTTTTTTTTACTTTCTCTGATGTAATTTTTATTCATTCTGGTTTGTAAGAAGTTGTAATAAACGCTTAGGTCTGGCTAGTGAAAAAAAGGATGGGTAACTATGCATTCAAAGGGTAGAAACCATGCCTATAGGTCTATTACAATTCTGCATATTCAAAACATATAGAAATCATGTCTATAGTTCTATTACAACTCTGCATGTCCAACTTCATATAGAAACCATGTCTATAGGTATTTTGAATTCTGCATATTCAAAATAGAAATCATGTCTATAAGTCTATTACGATTCTGCATATTCAAAACAAATAGAAATCATGTCTATAGGTCTATTACAATTCTGCATATCCAACTTCATATATAAACCATGTCTATAGGTATTTTGAATTCTGCATATTCAAATAAAAATCATGCCTATAGTTCTATTCTGAATTCTGCATATCCAGCTTCGTATAGAAATTATGCCTATAAGATTATTCAATTCTGCATATTCAATTGCATCTAGTTATCATGTTCATAGGTCGTAAACAAATTCTACATCTAGATGCCATGTTTATAGGTTTAAAACAAGTCTTATGCATTTAGATACTATGTCTATAAGGCTTCTGCATTTTTTACACCATGTCTATAAAGTCTAAAATCAGCAACGCATAGAAAACATGCCTATAGGAATTTCTAATTAAATCTGATTCGCCTCACTCAGTGTTATATATAAAACCAGTAATAATGGATACTGTCAGTTGCAGAACTTATAAAATCAATTCGTTAAATCCTGCCTCTCTTTTAATAATCTGATTTCCTCACTTAGCGAGTTTAACAAGTATGCATTCAAATAATTTATTTCAAGCCTTACTATTTGCTGAATTCAGTAGTGTCATGCCTAAACGACCCCTTCTTAACACTTAGGCAAGCCATAAGGTAATAGTTAAACTGAATCTGTTCTATTAATTATAACTAGCAGGCAGGCCTGATTCAGGCTTCTTATTTGAATTATGTAATAAATCAGTCTGCCTCAACCTTTAAGCTCTCTCATGTTTTGTATTTAATCAGACCTTAACCAGTATGTGAAAGTCATGCTAATTATGTGCTTTTTTGTTCAAGGAGGTGTAATTGAGCCTCTGTTTGTTTATATGCTTTCCCCTAAATGTGCAATATGTGTTTTTGTATGTAGCCTTAGATTTTTACCTTTTGGAACCTCAAATAAGCCCAATATCCCTCCCCTTTAGGATTAGTAGTCCTAAGTGCCTCCGGTACTGATAGGTTGGGATGAGTAATTATATGCAATAAGTAATCGAGACCATTCCGCGCTTTAATATCTTGACGGGGTGGGAAGGGTAGATATGGATATGATGACCACGCAATAATGTCACGTGTAGCCCCTCATTGAGGAGTGATTACCGGACATTGTGTGGGGTGATCCATATTTTTAATAAACCTAGGACCCCCTCCCTCTATTTCTTTACTTCCTTTAGCAATTTCAACTCTTTCTTTTAAGAATTAGCTTTTCTAATTATTCTTTCCAACTTTGTTTATTTGTAAACCATTATGTGAAAATCCCCTATTATTTGAAGATTTATTTGTCTACATGTTATTTGCACCTAAATTTGCAATAATTGTATGGCCGGGAACCACACTAGTGGATTCTGAGGGGTGCCTAACACCTTCTCCTTAGAATAATTTCAATCCCTTACCCTATCTTTGGTTGCTCAAATCAAAACCCCTTTGGTGTCATAATGCACCCTAATAATTAGGTGGCGACTCTTCAAATGCAAACCCAATTCCCAACAGGAATGAGTTGTTCTCCCAAATGTCATAAACTCTATTTCATGAGAAAAAGGCGGTGCGACACCAATAACCGAGCCTCTCCCGGCTCAAACCATCCGACCAGCGACCATCATCGTCTACCATACAATGCCTCATAAGGAGCCATCTGGATGCTCGTTTGATAACTGTTGTTGTAGGCAAACTCCACTAACGGTAAGAACTGATCCTAAGAACCTCCAAAGTCAATAACACAGGTGCAGAGCATATCCTCTAAAATCTGAATAGTACGCTCGGACCATGCGTCTGTCTGAGTATGAAATGTTGTGCTCAACTTGACCCGCATACCCAACTCATGCTATACTGCCCTCTAGAAATGCGAGGTAAACTGCATACCTCGATCAGAAATGATAGACGCGGTCATACCATGCAGACAAATGATCTCATGGATATAAATCTCTGCCAATCGCTCTGAAGAATAGGAACTACCACATGAATGAAATGCGCTGACTTAGTAAGCCTATCCACAATAACCCATAATGCGTCGAACTTACTCTGAGTCCGTGGGAGTCCAACAATGAAATCCATAGTGATATGCTCCCACTTCCACTCAGAAATATCAATCTTCTGAAGCAAACCACCAGATCTCTAATGCTTGTACTTTACTGACAATTCAAACACCAAACTACATATGCAATAATATCCTTCTTCATCCTCCTCCACCAATAATGCTACCACAAGTCCTGATACATCTTAGCGGCGCCTGGATGAATAGAATACCGGGAACTGTGGGCCTCCTCTAGAATTAACTCACAAATCTGATCCACGTTAGGCACATAAACACGACTCTGCATCCTAAAACCCCCATCATCTCCAACTGTAACCTTCTTGGCATCTCCATGCTGCACTGTGTCCCTAAGGACAAGCAAATGAGGATCATCATACTGTCGCTCCTGATATGCTTAAACAAGGAAGACCGAACGACTGTATAAGCTAGAAAACGACTGGGCTTAGAAACATCCAACCTCATGAACTGATTCGCTAAAGCCTGAACATCTAATGCAAGCGGACTCTCACCGACTGGAATATACACAAGGATGCCCATACTAGCTGACTTCCTGCTCAAAGCATCGACCACCACATTGTCCTTCCCGGGATGATACAAGATAGTGATATCATAGTCTTTCAATAGCTCTAACCACCTTCTCTACCTCAAATTGAGCTCCTTCTACTTGAAAAAATACTACAAACTCTTGTGATCCGTGAACACCTCATACGCCACGCCATACAGATAATGCCTCCAAATCTTCAGCATATGAACAATGCCTGCTAACTCTAAGCCATGAACTAGATAATTCTTCTCGTGAATCTTTAACTGTCGCAAAGCATATGCAATAACCTTGCCACCTTGTATCAATACCACACCAAGTCTAGTACGAGATGCGTCACAGTACACTGTATAGGGCCCTGAACCCGTGGGCAATACCAATACCGGCGTCGTAGTCAAAGCTGTCTTGAGCTTCTAAAAGCTCGCTTCACACTCGTCCGACCACCTGAACAAGGCACCCTTCTGGTTCAACCTAGTCATCGGGGCTACTATAGATGAAAACCCCTCCACAAACCGATGGTAATAACTCGCCAAGCCCAAGAAACTCCGGATCTCCGTAGCTGATGTGGGCCTAGGCCAGTCCTTGACTGCCTCAATCTTCTTAGGATCCACATGAATACCCTCTACTGATACAAGGTGACCCAAGAATGAAACTGAACTCAACCAAAACTCGCATTTCGAAAACTTAGCATATAATTGGCTGTCTCTCAGAGTCTGAAGAACAATCCGAAGATGTTGTTCATGCTCCTCTCAGCTGCGGGAGTATATCAAGATATCATAAATAAAAACAATTATGAAGGAGTCCAAATAGGGCTTGAACACCCGATTTATCAAATCCATGAACGCTGCTGGGGCATTTTTCACCCCAAATGACATCACTAGAAACTCATAATGCCCATACTAAGTGCAAAAAGTTGTCTTAGGGACACCAGATGCCCTAATCCTTAACTAATGGTATCCAGACCTCAAATCAATCTTTGAAAACACCTTGGTACCCTGAATCTGATCAAATAAATCATCAATCCTCGTCAAATAATACTTATTCTTAATGGTGATTTTGTTCAACTGTCGATAATCTATGCACATCCTCATCGATCCATCCTTTTTCTTTACAAAAAACACTGGCGCACCCCAAGGTGAGACACTGGGCCTAATGAAGACCTTATCAAGCAATTCTTGCAACCGCTCCTTCAATTCTTTCAACTCTGGCGGGGCCATACGGTATGGAGAAATAGAAACGGACCGAGTGCCCGGAGCCAAATCAATGCAAAAGTCAATATCCATGTCGGGTGGCATCCCTGGCAGGTCTTCAGGAAATACGTGTAGAAACTCACGAGCAACTGGTACGAAATTCATGGAAGGAACGTCCGCAATGGAATCACGAACATAAGCCAAATAAGCCAAACACCTCTTCTCAACCATACGTCGAGCCTTCATATAAGATATAACCCTACTAGTAGAATGACGAAGAGTCCCTCTCCACTCCAATCGAGGCAACCCTGGCGAGGCTTAGGTCATGGTCTTGGCATGACAATCCAATATAGTATGATAAGGTGACAACCAATCCATCCCCAAAATGACATCAAAATCAACCATATCAAGAAGTCGGTGAACTACGCTAGTCTCAAGACCCCCAATAATAGCCCCACACAAGAGATAGACATAATCTACAACAATAGAATCACCCACTGGTATGGACACATATACATGAGCACTCAAAGAATCACGAGGCACAACCAAGTATGTAGCAAAATAGGATGAGATATAGGAGTATGTAGACCCTGGATCAAATAGAACTGAAACATCTATACTGCAAACTGAAACAGTACCCGTGATAACAATATCAGATGACTCAGCCTCAGGCCTGGTTGGGAAAGCATAACATCGGGGCTGGGCCCCAACACTCTGAACTACATCCCTAGGACGACCTCTTGCTGGCTGGCCTCCACCTCGGCCTGACCTCCATCTCTGATACCTCAACCTCCACTTCTAGCGGCTTGACCCCTACCTCTAGCTGGCTGAGCGGGCGGTGGAACACCCGGTGCCTGAACCATGGTGTGAGAACCCTGATGCTGAGAACTGCTCAATGCTTAATGTGCCTCGGATTGCCACAAATATAACAAGACCTCGGCTGCTGAGACTGCTGATATGAAACTGACCCTGACGGCCTGGGTAACCACTTTGAAAACTCTGGAGCGGAGGTGCACTATAGGCTAGCTGGTCAGAATACTGCATATGAGAGTCATGACCACCTGAAGTACCGTGAGAAGCCTGAAGTGCTGAATGAAATGGCCTGGGAGGATGGCCTCTACTGAAGGAATCCCTGCCTCTAGATGAGGCACTACTAAACCTACCAGTTTGATGAGGCCTTATATCAGACCCCTGACCACTCCCCTAAGCTAACACCATCTCAACTCGCCTAACCACATTGGCCGCATCCTGAAAAGAAACTCACTCCCTATCTCTTTAGCCATATACAATCTGATAGGCTGAGCGAATCCCTTAATAAACCTCATCTCTCTCTCTCTCTTTCTCTCTCTCTCTCTCTCTCTCTCTCTCTCTCTCTCTCTCTCTCTATTTCTCTCTGTGGGGAGTATAAGAAGAGCGTGACGAGCCAAATCAACAAACCTAGTCTTGTACTGAGTAACGTTCATAGAACCCTGCTGAAGATGCTCGAACTGTCTGTGATAGTCCTCTCTCTGGGTGATAGGAAGGAACTTCTCGAGAAATAGCCGAGAGAATCCGTCCCAAGTCAAGGCAGGCGACCCAGCTGGTCTAGTCAATAGAAAATCATTCCACCATTTCTTGGCAGACCCTATTATCTGGAATACAACAAAGTCAACCCTATTGGTATCCACTATCCCCATGTTTCGCAACACCTCATGGTAGCGGTCAAGATAATCCTGGGGGTCCTCAGAAGCTACCCCACTGAAATGAATAGGAAAAATCTTGGTGAACTTGTCCAACCTCAACAAAGCATTAGAAGACATAGCTGGCCCATCACCGGTTTGAGCCACAACAACTGGCTGAGCTATTGGAGTCTGAAACTGAGGAGCCATCTGCTCCGGAGTGTAGGTAGAGGGACTCTAGGATCCTCCTCCAGCCTGAGAGACGGCTAGTGCTACAAGAAATGTGCTATCCTGAGATACGCTCTACATAAGGCCCACAAGATGGACCAAAGCATCCTGAAGTACCGAGGTATCATTGAACCCCTCTGGAACCTGAGCTGGCCATGCCGGAACGATTTGGGCTGGACCCTCATCATCAAACTACACCCGAGGCTCTGCTACTAGTCCTGCTGCTCGAGCTCTAGGTTGAGCCCTTCCCTTACCTCGGCCTCTAGCACGGCCTCAACCTCGTCCTCTTCCCCTCATAAGATCTGCCGCTGGGGACTCTGGCTACTGATCCACTGATGAAGTGGTACATGTTCTCGCCATATGTGAAAGAACAAGAGTAGAAAGTTTAATAAGTATTGAGAAATCGAATCTCACGAAGAGAAAAATAGATATGAAGTTATTCCTAAACTCTGTAGCCTCTAGGGATAAGCACAGACATCTCCGTACCGATCCCTCAGACTCTACCTAGCTTGTTCGTGAATTGTGAGACCTAGGCAACCTAGTGCTCTGATACCAACTTGTCATGATCCAAATTTCCCACCATCGGGATCGTGATGACGCCTAACCTTTATAATGCTAGGCAAGCCAACATATAAAGATCTAACAAGCTAACCACTATCCAAAATAGTAAATAACAGTAATTTAAACCAAAATAAGGTAAGAAGTGCGAAAATTTATAACAATCTAAACACTAATACACGACTACCCAAAGATCAGATTTCACAATCCACTAACTCCTAAGAGTCACTACAAATACTGGTTTAAAGGAAATACAGTTGTTCTTGAAAGTAAAAGAAAATAGGAAAACTAAGATAAATGGAGGGGGAATCCAAGGTCTGAGAACGTTACCAGATCTACCTTGGGTCTCTTGATGGGCTCAAGGCAGCAACCCAACTATGGTCAATGAGGTCCGGTACCAAAATCTGCACAGAAAGTGCAGAGTGCAGTATCACTACAACCGACCTCATGTAATGGTAAGTGTCGAGCCTAACCTCGGCGAAGTAGTGACAAGGCTAGGACACGACAATAACATGAACCTGTGCAGTTAAATCATATACAAGAAAATAACAACAGTTGGAAGCTAACACAGATAATAATGGGAAAGGGGAAAACATGCTGAGGGGAACATCAAATCCTGAAATAGAATATTAAAGAGGCACAGTAAATAACATGCTTTTACACCAATGAAAGTAATAGCATACAAACCAGTGCACGACATAACCCTTCGTGCTTTTACTCTCGTCCTTACCATAAGAAAATAATAGAAATGGCACGGCATCACCCTTCGTGTATTAACTCTCTCATAATATGGCACGACATCACCCTTCGTGCATTAACACTTTCAGAATACGGAACAACATCACCCTTTTGTGCATTAACACTCATAGAATATGGAACGGCATCACCCTTCGTGCTTTATCACTCTCTCACAAGACATTGCACGGCATCACCCTTCGTGTTTTACACTCTTCCTCACCCAAACAACAGAACAATAACAACCCAGCAAGGGAATCAACAATAACCAACCTCGTCAGCATTTAACTTCACAATATAAATCTCATCTTGAGTCAATACTCAACCAATATCCAATACCAAGAAAACATAATAAGGCTTGTTTAACATAAAGAATAACCGGTTTAATCATGAACAATTCGTATGAAGAAATACAACAGTCACAAGTTAAGACTCACTCGCATAATATGACACGACAACAACGCATAGATATTCGTCACCTCATATATATGTCGTACTCAACACTAATCACATAGCAAAACAATACCTAATCCCTCAGCTAAGGTTAGCCACAACACTTACCTCGATTCTACGATCGGACTCAAGCCTCAATCATCGCTTTTCCCTTAGTTTCCACCTCCGAACCACTCGTATATAATTATAATTAACTTAATAATATTAACCATAGCTAAAGAAATCAATTCAATTGCATAATTACAAGTTACCCAACAATTCCCCCAAAAGTCTAAAATCTACCACGGGCCCGCTTGGTAAAAACTTGAGGTTCGAACCAAAATCCATTCACCCATTCACCTACGAGCCCAAATATATAATTACTTTTTGGAATCTAACCCCAAATTGAGGTTTAAATTCCCAAATTTGCAAAAAACCCAATTCTTCCTAAAATCCCTAATTCTACCATGAAAGAACAAGATTTAGGGCTAAAAATCTCATTAGTGTTGATAGAAATTGAAGGAAATGAGTTGAAGAACACAAACATATGAATTGATGTTGATACCCCCCTTCAAAATCGCTCATAGGTCGAGTTTTTGTGAAAGAGTTGTGAAATTTTGATAAAATCCCGATTCTAGTTCTGTTTTAAAAGACTAGACAGGCCTTGTTTGCGTCTGCGAGAAGCCTGTCGCATTTGCGATACGCAGCAGCCAAAGGCATTTGCGTTCACGAAGAGTTGTCGGCGTTCGCAATGGTCTTCCCTCCTGACCATCGCGTTCGCAAATAACAACTCAAAGATTCCCCAGCCCACTTCTGTTTTACTCTACGTGTTTGCGTGATACCGATCGCATTCATGAAGAGCAACCCCAGTGCTCCGATTTGCGTTTCGCGATGAACAATCCCCTCCCCTGCCCAGGTTGCACTTCGTGTTCGCGAGAGTTGCCTCGAACGCGAAGCACAAAATATCAGCATACCAGAAGCAGCAAACACAATAGATTTTCCAACTGTAAATCACCCTGTAGCCTATCCAAAACTCAACCGAGCCCTCGAGGATATAAACTAAACATGCACACAAGTCGAAAAACATCATGGACTTGCTCGCAGATCAAATCGCCAAAATAACACCTAGAACTACGAATTTCACATCAATTTGCATAAATTTTCAAGAAAGTTCAAAAGTTCTATTTTCTCAACCAAATGTCTGAATCACGTCAAATCAGTCCTGTTTCTCACCAAATT
Organism: Nicotiana glauca; assembly: GCA_026770625.1. Taxonomy (NCBI): domain Eukaryota; kingdom Viridiplantae; phylum Streptophyta; class Magnoliopsida; order Solanales; family Solanaceae; genus Nicotiana; species Nicotiana glauca. The sequence continues at coordinate 45,431 of MU697497.1, read as the reverse complement.
CCACATATAAGATATAAATATCATTGTTTACCTTGAAAATTATAATGATAATTAAATTTGATTTTGTGGTTTTAAAAATATGTGATTTATTTTAATACTAGTTGTTAAGCGATAGATGCTAAGTGTGAGTTGGGGGAATGAGATAAGAGCTCAATGACAGTATCTTATGCAAACCGAATAACCATAAATCGGGGTCTCGAGCTAGCCTAAATTGGGCCTTGAGGTCAAGCTAAAGTGCTTGACTAGGGATGGTGGATAAAAAACTAACAGTTCTGAGGGCCTTGATGGTTGCTCTTAATGATCAATGATGGGTAATAAATGAAGAACAATCAATAAAACATAATAAATGTAAGCAATAAAATCAAAGGAGCGACAGTAAAATATGTTTAAGTTGAAAAGAAGAGAATGTTCTTGTTCTTGTATTGAATATCATGTGTGCAAGAAATAACAAGGGTCCCCTTTATATAGGAGGGGGAATCCCAATATAGTACATGTGCATTTATTACAAAGATATGCAGTTGGTACAACCATTTATTACAAAGATATGCGTCTGGTACAGCCATTTAATGTCACAGTATGGACTTGTACTATTCTTGTAGACTTGGTCAGCTCTAACCACGTGCTTTGGTATTTCCCGCTTGTCCATCACAATCATCGATCCTCGATCCTTCTAGAGACGGGCTATGGAGCGTCGTAATGATCATAAAACTGGACTCTTCGATTTTAGCCATATACAGCTAGTCCCCGTGTTTCTTAGAGTAAAAATGACGACCTTGAATTATTGCCTCTTCGATATTTCCATCATGACATCAGCCCGTCAGAGCATTAAATGACATGACTCAAAGGCTGCGCAGAGGTTGTTGTTAGCACGATCATCGAGAAGCCCACGAATCGTTATGGGTTCGACTCTTCCGTTTCTCAAACGTTGCCCAAACGGCTTCTATAATTACCTCAACTGTTTGTCATTCATACTTTTACAATATCTTCAATTTTCAAAGCTACGTTCATCATCTTCTGCATTAGAAACTTTGCGATAGTTATGGCTAAAACCTCCAAAATGGTGCCTCAGAAAAAGGGCACCACTTTTTCATCACGCCCGACCAAGGGCAAACCAAAAATACCACCAAGTATTGAGCAATGTATCCTTGTCCATTTCGATACGGTCTCCGATTTTACCATTGAAAACCCCCCTTCCACACCGGGCGATGTGAGCCCATGTCTTGGCATATCAGTGTGGTGACCGACACGAAGAGAGTAAAGATAGACTGCCGATAGGGGGAGGCAGTGCAAGTAGATATCCCCAAAACTGAGGAAAGAATAGTAGCACACAAAGCTGACTTCCTTAGCATATACACATACCCTTTCACTCTAGGCCCTGTAGATTCTTCTTTCCCACCAATAGATCCGGTGATTCTTGACTTTTATCATCAGTCCTGAGTGACACTCGGTCAAATCTATCCTTCTTTCTGGAGGATTGTTTACATGCTCATATATTTCTCCAACCGGGGCGAGGAAATGGCCTTCACCCTCGACCATTTGATCAGATTGTATATCCCCCATCTCTTCCGAGGGGGCTTAATCATGCTTCACCCTCGATCAGCTAAGACATTCTTTGCGAGCATCTATGAGTACAAATACCAGGGATAGATGAGCCGGTTTGTCAGAGTAAGAACCTCATACATCATCCCTGTTGACATGAGGCCATTCCCCAAGGAGTGGAACATGAAGCGTAAGTTTCCCTACATCGAGCACATTTTATTGACCCTTCTTCTTCTTCTGAAATGATCTTCCTTCAATTATATAGCCACCGTTTAGTTCCCCAACACGGTTTAGAACATTTCAGGATGGATCAAACTATTGGCCAAAATGCGGTAGTAGGCCAAGAACCACGGTATGCTTTCGTTATCATCATTACCAAGTTTATCATAAGTATTCTTTATGGCAGTAAATTCAGTACACCATGCATATGCAGGCCTTGGGGAAGGCGTGTTGATGAGACCGACTCCTCCTAGTGAAGAAGAAAACTCGAAACCCGACAAGGGTAAGAAGAGAAAGAAAGAGGCATCGACCGAGTCTCCAAAATAAAAGAAAACCAAGGTCCGCAGGTCTCAGACCGAAGACACGGTCTTGACCTCGGCTGCTCTAGCAAGTCTTCGTACCGAAGACGAAGATGATGATGATACGATCGCCCTTTGGTACTAAGGGTAAGACAGAGTGTTGATGCTCCACAAGCTATTATGCGGAAGGCTGTTGAGTCGGAGGTGGCCGATGTGGACCAAACTATTGCTGAGGAGACCCTCAAGGAGGGTTTGGGCGCAGTCCCTGAGCCTCCAGTTAGACATGGTATAGTTCATGTTGGCAAATCTTCGGCTGGAGATCTCAGAGGGTATGAGTCTAAAAATTTTTGAGGTCGAGAAGAATCCCTTCGAGAAATTGATATCGTGGGTAGCTCTAAATTGGCCCTTCATTCTCTCGGGGGGAAATAAGGGATGCCCAGAACATGGGCACTGCTGATGTGGGGGCCTCTCAGGGAGAGGATGCTATGTTTGTGGACTACTTCATCGCTTTCGATGTGGACACATATCTCGATGCCCCCGTCGCCCTCGAGGAGGCTGAGAGGCTTCAAAATTAGGTGATATTCTTGACATACCATTTGCGCTTAAAAACATTTACCCTTACCTTTCTAACTTCTCTGCTTTGTTGTAGGTTAAGAAGCTGTATGACCACGCCTTTTCCAAGATTCAAGATGAGCTTTCATGCCGTGAGGATGATCTTGAGAAGCTCACCTCGGAGCTTAATGAGTCGAAGGCTTCCTCTGTCCGAAATGAAGAGGAGTTGAGTGAGCTTCGAGCGAGTTTGGAGAGAGTGCACTAGGAACGGACCAGCTTTGCTTAGCAGGTAACACGACATTCATGAGTTCATCTTTTTATTCTTATAACTTGAAGCTCACTATCTTGATTCGCTTTTGCAAATTGGGCAAAATAATGCCCTGGTGGGGCGACTTCAGGAAGAGGTTGCAGCCAAGTATACAGAGATCCTCGAGCTGAAGAGGCAGAATAAAGTTGTGACCTCAGAGAAAGACCTTTTGCTGGGAGAGTTGGCCTCGACCTAAGATATTCTTCGAAGTGCTCAAAAGGAGGCCACTATATAATTTGTGGCCAAGTCTAAGGCTGATGAACATGCGTCCTCATACAAGAGAGATGGTGCTACCGCAAACGATCGAGCCAGAGAGATATCCGAGAAGGCGAGTAGAAGCTGGCTCAGGCCGTTGCTCATGCTCATCTGCAAGCGAAGACGCAAGCCTTCTAGGAAGCAAGCGCCAAAGTTGTCGATCTCTCTACTGAGATTGAGAAAGCCAGAGCCTTGGATAAAGAATCAGTACTTTCAACTACTTCGGATGAGGCATCCAAAAGTGGTTCAGATGGTAGTGAGGGTGAAGAATAGACCCGCGTAGTGATCTCTGCCTCTCCTTTTCTTACTTTTTATATATGGATTCCTCGGGGAGGGCGGGGGGGGGGGAGATTTGTAAAGACACCCTTTTTAAATGTATTTTCAGGAATGCAAAATGATTATTTTGCTTCAAGTCATCAAATTTTATTTTTCAATGCTTATGCGAAGTTAATCTTTGGATTTCGATGTCGGCTCTTTGGCGCCCATACTTGAAGTAACCGAGATCTTCGAGATGGGGTACTCTCTCTAGTCCAGGTTGATAGCTCTTTTAGAGTCCATACTTGTAATAAAAGAGATCCTCGAGACTGGGCACCATCTCGAGGCTAGATCGATGTGGGGATCTTGATAACTCTCGAGCGCTGTATGATAGTGTCATTCATATGACATGACAACGAATTGATCGGGGTGGTCCCACCAGTACACTTTCCCAAAAGTGGTAATGGCATTGCCATAATTAATTGGCATTCAGAATAGGCGAACAGTTGCCGCTTGCTCTATATATGTATTTGCTTTCTTCTTATTTGAGGATTCAGCTACTTCGAGCAACTGCCCTTTTTATAGAGCTCTCCTTCCTTGCGTAAGTTCTTTCACCATTTTAAGTCAAAGATTTCGCCTAAGTTTTCATTTCCCTTTTCTTGTTTTACCATAGTTATGGCTGCTACGCCCAAATCCGTTCACCAGGAAGAGGAGAGTTCTGCCTCTGCTTCCCGCTCAGTCTGTGGTACATCGCCGATATTCGGTAAACTAGCCTCGAGGTGATTTCTCCCGAGGAGAGAGTTTACATTAGAGAGACCTCCCAATGTCCATGGACATTGGGAGCATGCATCGAGGTTCATCTTATCAATAAGATAGAAACACCTCGAGGCAGTCAGGAGAGATTATGGATGGGGAGAAAAGTCGGTACTGTAGGTACCTTTCCCGGAAGAGAGCATCATGGCTCATGTGGAGGGGTTTTTGAACGTATATACGTACCCCTTTACATTGGGCCCTCTCGATAGAGTCGTGCTTGAGTTTTGTAAAAGATATCGGGTTACCCTAGCACAGGTTCACATATCGTTTTGGAGGATAGTGTTGATGATAAGGTTCTTTGTAGATAAAACCGGGCTTTATTTCACCCTCAGCCATCTTATTAGATTGTACCGGCCCTTGCATTATCGAGGCCTTATTATTCTAAGACGTCGATCTACCCGACCCTTTTGTTACTAGTAATGAAGAAGACGGGGATCGAGGGTGGATGAGTCGATTTGTCCGAGTGCGGATTGTTGATATTATCCCCGTAGAGTTCCTGCCATTCCCTGAGAAATGGAATTTCACATGTAAGTGGTACACTTGTGCTATTGTCATTTTTGTTCAAAGTCGAGGTAGACTCTGTAAAGGTGTTTTCTTTCTCTTTCCACATCAATCCCGTGGTTGCCATATGAGGTCCCTGATCTGGCGGATTTGACTTAGAAACTAGTAGCTTGCTCGACCTATAATGAGCGTATGTGGCGAGACCTGTCGAAGGGTAGATGGGAGTCAAACCATCACAATGAGTACCGTATGATTCTTTTCTTTAAGGAATATTTACCTCTATGTTTCCTAACTTCTTTACTGCAGGTGTTGGAGAATTTTCCGAGATGAGACAATGTCCTCTCGGAGAGGAGGGAGGATCATCGGCTTCGGGGTTGAGGAGAGATAACAAGCATAAGGAATCCTCGATGGGCGAGGAGATTCATAGTAAGGCAGGGTCTTCCCGGAGGCATAAATGAGATGCAACCGTTGAGGTAGATCATATACCTATCAGCCGTCATGCGAACATTGGTAAAACTGAAGGGAGTGGCGACACATTGATGGCTCGAGATGAGAGACCTTTCAGGGCAGTTGCACCTACAATACCCGAGGTTTCTAGCCTCGGGGGAGTGGCTCCTCTTTTTACAACATCTTCTTCCTTGGTCGAAGGCACTTCGAGGGATAAGGATCTATCGCCGCTATCTCCTCCTCCCGTCGAAGGTACTTCAAGGGATATAGGTTTTCTGCCGTCATCTTCTTCTCCCGTCAAAGATACTTCGAGGGCGTTCGAGGCCAGGGGCCGCCTAAATCAAGCGGGGTCTCGAGCGATCAGATCCCCACCAAGAGCGGTTCAACTGGGGTCGATGAGACCAGGCCAGTAGATGTACGCTTAACTTTTAAGGAGGCTCACCGGCTCTGTTCTGTGGTAAGTTTTGGTTGACTTTTTTGGTTTTTCAGTTTTGCATTTTCATTTTCTCACTGAGCTTCTTTCTCATAGTCCTTTGACAAACTCAAGTCCGAGCTGCTCTGCCATGAAGTCAGGTTGCGAAAAGCCTTGGACGGGGAGAAATCCCTCAGGCTTCTTTGTGATAAAAGGGACAAGGAGTTGATACATCTTCGGTATGAGATGAATCGAAGCCAGAACTACGAAGACCGCCTCGAGAGACAGGTAACCTTAGTTTCGAGGGGATGCATGTTTCTTCTTCTATTCTCGGAGATTAATATTTTGATACTTCAATTGTAGAGAAAGACGGAGGACCTGGAATGCCTTTGGGGCAAAGTTGGTTAGGCCAAGTATGAGTGTAATGAGCTAAGGGCTCAGATAGATGCCCAAGTTGCAGCCAATAAGAATGCTTTGGCCAAGGCCTCTGCTCTCGAGGTGCAGCTCCGGAATGCTCGTAAAAGCAGCTCGGTCCAGACGAGCAGGATTGTAAGGCTTGAGTCTAACCTTTTGAAGATGAAGGCCGAGGTCATGGATGCCCGGGCTGAAGCTGAAGAGATTCAAGCTAAGGCTGATAAGAAATTGGTCGTCTATTTAAAAGACGTTGCTCATGCTCGAGTTGAGTTGAGAGGGACTTCCAATCGGGAGAGTAGAAGTAATGAATATGCCCAGTGCAGATCCCAGAGGGAAACCCTTGAAGAGATCCATGCTAGGGGCTTCGACCTCTCAAAAGAGATAGAGCAGGTTAAGGCGGATGAATATGATACCAAGTTCCTCGTATCCGATGCCGAAGATAATAAGGAAGAGCCCGATGGAGCCGTAGTTCCCAGGGGGAAAGTAGACTAGGCTTTTCCTTTCCGATTATATGTATAATGCTCTTAGAGAACATTGTAAGTGACGCCTTGTATTATTTCATATATACATATAAAAAGAAGCCTTTCGGTTTTCCCCTTTCATGAATTTCCCATTTCTTGTGTATGTATTTCTTTGCTTTTGAATTTTGACATTTGTCAATGATTAACCAGATGAATCAGAATTCACGGTAAAATCCTTAGGTTTACAAATCGGCCCTGAGGATTATTGGGCTAGTCCGTAGGCTCTTACGCATTTGCCCTTAGGCACTTTTTAGTTAACCGTTTCGGGCTCAGTCTTCGAGCCGGGTTTCAACTCGACCTCATCAACCCTTATGTTTTTGAATTTTAAGCTGGCTCTTAGGCTCTAATGCATTGGGTCTGTATGACCTCTAATATAGGCTGGTGCTTAGTCTCTTACACATTGGGTCGGTACAACCTCTAATATAGGCCGACGCTTAGGCTCTTAAGCGTTGGGTCGGTACGACCTCTAATATAGGCTGGAGCTCAGGCTCTCACGCATTGGGTCGGTACGACCTCTAATATAGGTTTTATTTTTCCCTCATCAAAGATTTTTTAAAGTTTTTGTGTTCGTTCGACTCTTCAATGGTTCGATAAGAATCTCGATTGTGAGCCGTTATGTGACGATAAATGAACACCTCGAGAGGTTTTCACTTGATGGATGAATTGTTTCGAAGTGTTTTAATTGTTTGGAGATGAATGATCGAATCTCTTTTGCTTATGCCGAGGGTAGCCTGATTAACCGGTTCTTTTCGAGGTATTTTCGTAGTAATTGAAGGCCTGTGATTTTATGGCAACGATCGGGCATTCCCGAGTCATGTTAGTCTGGCCGGAGCCTTATGACCATAGTCATTATGTTTGGCCGTAGCCTCTTAGTCCCCGAGTGAGGTAGCCTTGGCGTTTATATCGAGGGTATGCCCTTTTATGGGTCTTACAAGTTCGAAGATATAGCCTTGACTTTAAGATCGGGATTATCCCCTTTGTAAGGTCTTATAAATTTGAACATTCCTTACTTAAGGTCTTACAGATTCTTTGGTTACTTGGCACAAGTATAATTCATGCCTTGCTTGAGGTTTTACAGATTTGGTATTGCCTTATGGAGGTCTTATGAGCTCGAGGTTTCCTCATGGAGGTCTAACATTTTTTAGCATTGCCTTATGGAGGGCTTTTAGGCTCAAGGTTCCCCGTTTGGGATTTTATGGCCTCAAGTTTTTGATAGCCCGATGGGGTGACGATTGGCGACAGTCTACGAGACATCGAAAGGTTTTAGCTCTAGAGCCGTTCTTTGTAAACTTGATGTTGCCTTATTAAGGTCTTATGAGCTCTAAGTTTCCATCCTGGAGGTCTTACGACTTCGAGTGTTTGATGTCAGTTCCTGAGTGTTCGAGAAATTTCTGGCCCTGGGGCCATTTCTTATAAAAATAGTGAACTTCTTTAAAGAGCGAAGGGTTTTGATGGTAAAAGTTACTCCTTTGATTACTTGGTAAAAGTATACATGTTTTCGTCATCGAAGGTTTGATTATTCTATGCAGACACGGTTCATTTGACCATTTGGCCCGGTACATCATTTTCCTATCAAGACCTTCTTTGGCTCACCTTGATTTCTCCGAAGAGGTGATCTCCCAGGGGGATGCCCCCCAGAATTCGAGGTTGATTGAAGAGAAGCCTTGAATACTTGTTAAGTTCTCCTTAGGTAGCATATAGATGTTGCCTCGTTAAAAACCTTGCCGATAAAACCCTTCTTAGGATAAATTCGATCGAACGAAAAGAGTGCAATGCATGCTTTAAAACCTAAGGTCTTCAGGCTGGAAGGTGCTTCGATTTTCCTAACTGGGCACCTGCACACAGGTTAGTGTAAGACATACATAAAAAAGGGAGACAGTTATACCTTAGTAGTGATGGCACTTTGAGCCTCGATATTCTTCGATTGCCTGGTCTGGGGATGCGGTACGGTCCTTTTCTCATTCACTCGAGTCTCCTTTGATGTTGAAGGTGTCAATGTTGGTGCCACATCGTGCATCACGAACATCTCTCTTATTTCATGCTGCTCCCCATATATGCTTTTTATTCCGTCCTTATTTAGAAACTTCATCATTTGATGAAGGGTTGATGGTACTGTTCTTATGCAGTGTATCCATGGCCTTCCGAGCAAGGCATTGTACCTCATGTCTCCTTCGATCACATGAAACTTCATATTTTGGGTTGTGCTGGCCACGTTGACCGACAGGGTGATCTCCCCTTTCGTTGTCTCACTCGCCATGTTGAATCCGTTGAGGACTCTAGAGGCGGGCATGCTCTAGTCGAGCAGTCCGAGCTGCTCCACCACCCTCGACCTGATAATATTGTTCGAGCTACCTAGATCAACAAGCACACATTTAATTTGAAATGTATTCACAAGAAAAGAAATTACTAATGCATCGTTATGAGGGTGAGACAGGGGCTCGATGTCCTCTTCGCTGAATGTGATAGCGTCCTCGGGTATGTAACCTCGAGTTCGATTTTCCTTGATGAATATTTTTGTTCGTTTGACAATGGGTTCCTATGGGATGTCGATTCCTCCAACGATCATGTGGATGACATGTTGTGGCTCTTCTATTTTATTTTTCTTGTTCGCCTCTCTTTCCCAAAATTGATTTTTGGCTCGGTCGCGAGGAATTCTCGAGGTGCCCTTTGTTGATTATCTGGACTACTTCTTCTCGGGGTTGTCTGCAATCTTCGGTCCTGTGGTTGATAGATGTTCGAAACATCAATGTTGAAGTTGTACATAGATAATCGAGGTGCCTCCGTCGGTCCTGCGTGTATGTCGAATCCGGCTCTGCTCACGAGTCCCCGAGAATTTTGACCTCGATCTTCCCTTCGGTCATTTCAGGGTATGTTATGCCTTGGGGTGTTTATTTGATCTTTAGTGTATGGTTGGTACCTTTCCTTGTTTGGCCTTGGTTCCTTTGCTAGGAGCCTGCAAGGATATACTAAGCCCGAGGGTCTCCTAGTTGGTCTTCCTCGACCCTAATCTTTGATTGATACCGGTTGTGGACATCTGTCCAAGTCATGGAGGGATATTCAACCAAGTTCTGCTTTAGCTGTTTCGATGCTATCGAGCTTCATTCGTTCAAACCTTGGGTGAAGGCCTGCACTGCCCAGTCATTGGAGACTGGTGGTAATTCCACTCGCTCCCTTTGAAAGCGAGATACAAACTCTTGCAGCAACTCGTTTTCTCTCTATTTGATTTTGAATACATCGGATTTCCTTGTAGTAACCTTGATGACACCGGCATGTGCCTTTATAAAAGAATCTACCAGCATGGAAAATGAGTCTATCGAATTCGGGGATAGGTTGTGATACCACATCATGGCCCCTTTTGAAAGTGTTTTTCCAATTTTTTTCAACAGGACGGATTCAATCTCGTCGTCTTTAGGTCATTTCCCTTTACAACACAATTGTAAGCAGTGATGTGCTCATTGGGGTCCGAGTTTCCATTGTACTTCGGTAGATCGGGCATTCTAAATTTCTTCGGGATGGGCTTTCGAGCAACATTCGATGGGAATGGCTTTTGTACGAATTTCTTTGAATCTACACCCTTCAGAATTGGGGGTGCGCCAGGGATCTGATCGACCCTTGAATTGTAGGTCTACACCTTTTTGTCATTAGCTTCTATCTTCTTTTCACCCGATTCAATCCTCTTTGGGAGGTCCTCGAGCATCTTCATAATAGCGGGGTCGGTTGCTGACCCGTTATTTCTCGATCTTTTTGGTACCTGTTCGGCTTGAGGAGCCATTTTCGTTGCTGCTGTGCTTGGAGTTTTTTTGGTGGCTTTGCAGTTGAGCAATCGCCAGTTGTTGTGCCTGCAACATCTCAAAAATGAAGGCTAACCTCTCGTTCTACTGAGCCGGGGTTTTTTGAGCTTTTTGTTGGTTTTTTTGGCGTATACTCCCGTTAGTGTGGGAGCTTATATCGACATATTGGGCATTGCATGAGCCCACATCCTCAGGACCATTATTTTCATTAGCATTCACCGAGTTAGATATTTTGACCTGAAATAAAAGATTCTTGGACAAGAAAAGTGTGAAGAATAACTTGCATTTTTTAGTAAACCAACACTAAAACAATCACTATTATATTTAGCCCCACGGTGGGCGCCAAACTGTTTATCTTGAAAAATGGTAACGACAATTAAATTTGATTTTGTGGTTCTAAAAATACGTGATTTATTTTAATGCTAGTTTTTAAGCGATAGATGCTAAGTGTGAGTTGGGGGAATGAGATAAGAGCTCAAAGACAATATATTATGCAAACCAATAACCGTAAATCGGGGTCTCGAGCTGGCATACGCTGGGCCTCGAGGTCGAGCTAAAGTTCTTGACTGGGGATGGTGAATGAAGAACTAATAGTTCTGAGGGCCTTGATGGTAGCTCTTGATGATCAATGATGGGTAATAGATGAATAACAATTAATAAAACACATTAAATGTAAGCAATAAAATCACAGGAGCGACAGTAGAATATGTTTAAGTTGAAGAGCAGAGAATGTTCTTGTTCTTGTATTGAATATCATGTGTGCAAGAAATAACAAGGGTCCTCTTTATATAGGAGAGGGAATCCCAACATAGTACATGTGCATTTATTACAAAGATATGCACCTGTACATCCATTATTACAAAGATATGCGACTGGTAAAACCATTTAATTTCACGGTACGAATTTGTACTATTCATATAGACCTGGTCAGCTCTAACCACGTGCTTTGGGAATTTCCCGCTTGTCCATCACAGTCACCGATCCTCGAGTTGTTCCTCGAGCCTTCTGGAGACGGGCTATGGAGCGTCGTAATGATCATAAAACTGGACTCTCCGATTTTAGCCGTATACAAGCATAACAAACCTGTACCGGGCTCTGGAACCACAATACGGGCCCGGTATCAATAAAATCAATTATTAAACAAATTTGTAAAACCTTTATATTTCTAGTTTAACAATTTTCTTCAAAAATTTATTTCTCGGGTTAGGGACCTCGGAATTCGATCTAGGCATAGCCTAAGTCCTATATTTTTCTACGTGCCCTCCGGGACCGTCAAATCATGGGTCCGGATCCGTTTACTAAAAATGTTGATAGAAGTTAACTAAAATCAACTTTTAAAGGCAAAACTTAATATGTTTCTCAAATTTTCACATAGAGGCTTTCCGAAAATACGCCCAGACTACGCACACAAATTGAGGATAAGGAAGATGAGGTTTTTAAGGCCTCAGAACCCCAAACTGGGTTCTAAAACACGAGATGACCTTTCGGGTCATCAGAAGCATGATCCAATGGCCAAGGACAACCTTTTGTCTTTTCACGGTATCCCAGAGTTCATATCTATCTTGACTACTACCATTCCGGTCTCATTGTCTGATCAATATTATCCACCCGAGCTCAGTCTTTGTCCCAACTGTACGACTATAACTGGAACCTCTGTTGCACGCTCCCAAAGTATGCCATTGACAACCAATCAGACAACCACTACTATTATGTCCATCTTCACCATCCCATAGCCGACGATGGTGCAGAGGAAAACTCATGAGTCACAATTTGCTACCCAGCAAGAATAGTACCACTCGTACCTATTTGGTCTTGCTACAAAGATTGAGAAGCCTACCCGAAAGGTGGCACATGAAGAAACGACACAAAGAATGAAATGCTTAGAACAACAGTTGAAAAATATGCAAGGGTTGGTAGGTCTGAAGAGTATTGCCTTCAAGGATCTATGTAAGTTCTCTGATGTTCGTTTGACACTTGGTTTCAAGACTCCCAAATTTGAAAAGTATGATGGACACGGAGACCCCATAGCCCACTTGAAAAGGTATTGCAATCAGCTAAGAGGTGCAGAAGGAAAAGAAGAACTATTAATGGCTTATTTCGGGGAAAGCCCAATAAGGGTAGCCTTTGAATGGTTTACGGATCAAGTCACTTCTCACTGGAATGTCTGGGATGACATAGTCCAGGCCTTTGTCAAACAGTTCCAATATAACATCGACATCGCCCCAGACCGCAATTTCCTTTTAAACTTGAAGAAGAAACCAACTGGAAGTTTTAGGGAATATGCCATTAAATGGAGACAGCAAGCGGATAGAGTTAAGACACCCATGGATGACCACGAGTTAATCACTGTCTTCCTTTAGGCTCAAGAGCCAGATTATTTTCAAAACATGATGTCCGCAGTGGGCAAATCCTTCTCGGAAGCAATCAAAATGGGTGAAATGGTTGAGAATGGCCTTATGACAGGCAGAATTATAAGTCAAGCAGTTCTCAAAGCCACAACTTAGGCTGTCCAGATTGAATCAGTTAATTTTAGTGACACAAATGAGAAAGATGAAGAAACCATGATGACATCAGGGTCGAGAAAAGGTCCTAGGAGAACATCTCGAAGGTATGACCAGCCTCGTCTAGTTTTTGATGATTCCCCTAAGCACTACTATCCACCTCAGAACCCATAATACTTTGTTTCTTCACCTCAGTATGTTGTCCAACCATCAAGACACCTCAGAAGGCGAGCACCAGCACCGCAAAGTCTCCACCATCCTCCACAAAATTTTTAAGTGTCCTATAACCCATATCCAAGCTAGGGGTATAGAGGGGAACAAAGCTTGAAAGATTATTTTACACCAATAGGAGAGTCATATGCAAGCTTGTTTGAAAAATTAAAGCATTATGACAAGATTGCACCTGTTCCTCCAAATTATGTGGACCAACGTGCAAGAAGCTTTGACCCTTCTAAAAGGTATGAATACTGTTCCAATGCCTTGGGATACTATGTTGAAAGTTGTCAAGATTTGAAAAGAGAAATATAAAGGATCACCCTTCGTCATTAACACTTTCAGAATACGGAACAACATCACCCTTTTGTGCATTAACACTCATAGAATATGGCACGGCATCACCCTTCGTGCTTTATCACTCTCTCACAAGACATTGCACCGCATCACCCTTCGTGTTTTACACTCTTCCTCACCCAAACAACAGAACAATAACAACCCAGCAAGGGAATCAACAATAACCAACCTCGTCAGCATTTAACTTCACAATATAAATCTCATCTTGAGTCAATACTCAACCAATATCCAATACCAAGAAAACATAATAAGGCTTGTTTAACATAAAGAATAACCGGTTTAATCATGAACAATTCGTATGAAGAAATACAACAGTCACAAGTTAAGACTCACTTGCATAATATGACACGACAACAACGTATAGATATTCGTCACCTCATATATATGTCGTACTCAACACTAATCACATAGCAAAACAATACCTAATCCCTCAGCTAAGGTTA
>MU697497.1:3691-24659 GCA_026770625.1 Nicotiana glauca | reverse complement strand
GGGGTCTCGAGCTAGCCTAAATTGGGCCTTGAGGTCAAGCTAAAGTGCTTGACTAGGGATGGTGGATAAAAAACTAACAGTTCTGAGGGCCTTGATGGTTGCTCTTAATGATCAATGATGGGTAATAAATGAAGAACAATCAATAAAACATAATAAATGTAAGCAATAAAATCAAAGGAGCGACAGTAAAATATGTTTAAGTTGAAAAGAAGAGAATGTTCTTGTTCTTGTATTGAATATCATGTGTGCAAGAAATAACAAGGGTCCCCTTTATATAGGAGGGGGAATCCCAATATAGTACATGTGCATTTATTACAAAGATATGCAGTTGGTACAACCATTTATTACAAAGATATGCGTCTGGTACATCCATTTAATGTCACAGTATGGACTTGTACTATTCTTGTAGACTTGGTCAGCTCTAACCACGTGCTTTGGGTATTTCTCGCTTGTCCATCACAATCATCGATCCTCGATCCTTCTAGAGACGGGCTATGGAGCATCGTAATGATCATAAAACTGGACTCTTCGATTTTAGCCATATACAGATAGTCCTTTGCGTGCACATGATGATACTTTGCATGCACATGATGATACACACTTTGTGGGGATGAATGTAATGAGCCGACCGATTATTTTGAGCAATTGCACTTCGCTTAGTTGCTTGAGGTCATGATTAGCTCCACATGATGTATTATGACTTATGTGAATCGTCGTCTTTGGTTTTTAGGTTATCCGAAATTGATTTGGGAGAATGGTTTCAGCTAGAAGCTTTAAATTTGAAAGGTTTGACCAAGTTTTGACTTTTTAGTATTCAACCTCGGATTTGAATTTTGATAGTTCTGTTAGCTCTGTTAGGTGATTTTGGACTTGGTAGCGCGTCCGGAATGTGATTTGGAGGTCCATGGTAGAATTTGTCTTGAATTGGCAAAAGTAAGAATTTTGGCGATTTGGGTCGGCAGTGAAACTTTGATATCGAGGTTGGAATGGAATTATGGAAGTTGGAGTAGTTTCGTGGTGTCATTTCTAACTTGTGTGTAAAATTTGAGGTCATTCGGACGCAATTTGATAGGTTTCGGCGTTGTTTATGGAATTTAAAAGTTTAGAAGTTCTTAGGCTTGAATCCGAGGGTAATTTGGTGTTTGGATATTGTTTTGAGTGATTCGAAGGCTCGACTAAGTTTGAATGATGTTATAGGATGTGTTGGTATGTTTGGTTGAGGTCCCGCGGGCCACGATATGATTTTGGATGGTTAACAGAGAGTTTTGAATTTGGAAAATGCAGTTGAAGCTCCTAGTTCTATCTTAACCGCACCTGCGGAGTGGGAACCGTAGGTGCGAGGTTCACAAAAGTGGATTTGAGGCGTAGGTGTGCAGATGGTTCATAGGTGTGGCGTGATCCCCGCATCTGCTCAAGTTATCGCAGACGCGGGAGCAAACTTTTTAATGAAATTCTGCAGAAGCGGAGCCCTCTTTGCAGATGCGAAAATGGGACCGCAGGTGCAGTTTTGCTAGGCAGAAAACCCCAACTCTAGGTTTTGTTCTCCATTTTTGATTTTGGGTCTGAAGAAATTGGGAGAGAGGCGATTTTCGAAGGATTTCAAGGAGCAATGTTGGGGTAAGTGATTCTAACCTATAATGGTATAAATTTCATGAATCTATGGCTTTATTCTTCATCTAAATGGGTTATTTGAGCTAGAAATTTGGGAATTTAGGGATTGAAAATTGGAGAGTTTGTTTTGAGGATTTGAGGGATAAAATGGAGTCGAATTTTGATAAATTTTGTAGGTACGGACTCATGAGTGAATGGGTTTTCTAGTTTTGGGATTTTTGTCGAATTCCGAGATGTGGGCCTAGGGACCAGGTTGAACCAATTTTTAGTTCTTTGTCTAATTTGATAGTTTTTCTTGTGGAATTCATTTCATTTTCATATATTGATGGTATTGTACTCGTTGTGAATAGATTCGGAGCATCTGGAGGCCGAGTTGAGGGGCAAGAGCATCGCGGAGTAGAGATTTGATCGGCTTGAGGTAAGTAACGATTGTAAATCTAGTCCTGAGGGTATGAAACCCCAGATTTTGTGTCATTTGACTATCTTGAGGTGATGCACATGCTAGGTGACAGGCGTGTGGCGTGCACCTTTGGGGATTGTGACTTGGCCCGTCCCGTATCTACTGTGAAGTTGAAAATTTTGTTGAAACTACATGCTTCTTACGTGTTTTAGAAAGAATTTTTGTAAATCAGGATGGATGCCATGTTTAGGCATTATGCAAGTGTTTTTTGGACCCTTAGAGGTCTTTTATTGCTATCCTCGCATTATTTTCAATTGGAAATCTATACTCAGTCATGTTTACAATTATTTACTACATAACTCAGTATCTATTACTTTATTTTGATGCATCATATAAATGTTATTTGGGCTGAATGCCTTGTTTTACTAATTTATGACTAAGTGAGGCCGAGGGCCTGGTTTGTAAGGATATTTATGGGATCAGGTTGCACACCGCAATATATTTTATTGATTCATGACTAAGTGAGGTTGAGGGCCTGGTTGACTTATGCATGATTGGCTTGTTATAGTGCTTGGGCTGAAGGGGCCCCTTCGGAGTCTGCACACCCCCAGTGAGTGCAGGTACCTACTAATTGCGAGTGCCGAGTGCTGAGTGGCTGGGAGGCATGAGTGGAGGTGGTTTGCCTGAGGGGCTGTATATGAGTGATGGTGTGGTTTGCCCGAGGGGTTGTATCTGAGTGATGGTGAGGTTTGTCCGAGGGGCTGTATACGAGTGATGTTTGCCCGATGGGCTGTTTATGATTTCATAATTTTTCTCACCTTTGCAATGAACCTTTGTTCAAAAACTATTGAAAGATGTTTTTAAATGATTTATTGGAATTGGAGTTAAACAAACCGATTTGATTCAAACTATGGTTTTAAAAGCATGCCATATTTTACTGAGTTTTTTTCTGTAATATGAAATTTACTTGCATTATTGCTCGTCACAACTTCTCAGTCTTTATTTATTGTTGTTACTTACTGAGTTGGCGTACTCACGTTACTCACTGCACCTTATGTGCATATCCAGGTGTTTCTAGACACGGTAGCGAGTGTTGATTGTTTAGTTGCAGATCCATCAGAGTTAGCAAGGTAGCTTCCTGGTGATCGCAACACTGATTTCCTTCCTCTTTATCTTGCCTTAGTTGTATTCATTATTTCTAGACTATCTTGATATTGTCAGATGGCTGTAGTAGATGCTCATGACTAGTGACACCCCGATGTCGGGCTTTATTTTCCACACTTTTGTTTTGATTTGAACTCCTTGTGAAGGTTTTATATTAAATAGCTTTGGAATTATCTTTGAAATGAAAATATTGATTTGTTTTGTTATTGATTCATCTTGAAGCCTAACTCCTTGAATTATTTCCACGCATTCGTGTGCGCACATGAGCGCTTGGTATCAGCTGTGCATCGACGACTTGTGATTCCCTCAATGAGGTGCGAGATGTGATTTTTGTGTGTTGATATTGGTCCAGTTTGGAGGACTTGAGGCCGAGTTTTGACTTTAACTTGTGCATTAAGGTGTTGATTGTGTGAGCACATTCTTTTTGATTTATATAACATCATTCAAACTTGTGCATTAAGGTGTTGACTTTAACTTGTGCATTAAGGTGTTGACTTTAACTTGTGCATTTAGTGGACGTGATGGCTGGATGGCTACGTGATGAGTATGATGTGACTGCGAGATGTGTTCATATGATTTGAATGTGATGAGAAGCATCTGCTTGAGGTGTAGAAAGAACTATTTGGTGTTTGATTTCCATCTTGATTTGATGTATAACCCCGAGTTATGGGTGTGTTGAAGGATCTTTTTATGTTTTTTAGTTGGGGAGTGAAGTAGATTTCATGCCGTGATATGAGTTCAGACTCAGGAAGATTAAGTGATTGTGTGATGTTTATGAAAGTGGAAGGGTATAAAGAGATGTTAGTTTGAGGCGAAGCAGATGGGTTATCTCCTGCGGGGTGTCCTGAGGGCATGTGATCCCTATGTTGTTTTGTATCAAGTCCTCTTCACTAGTGAATTATATGTGCTACAATTTGAGTTTGGATCGCGTATGAGACTTGGCTTGACTGTTACGAGGGTGAATGCGCAATTTGCAAATGATTTGAGGTATTAGATAGGTTGTGTTGCATGAGATGATGAAGGATTTAGCTGGATCTCACTATGGCGTTATGGCAGTAATAAAGTATGGGCATCGTAAGTTATTGTGTGTTTCGATCTATGGCTTTGAGCCAAGTGGGGAGTCTGCTATTGATCAATTGATTGCACAGTTATGTGTTGTATTGGTTTCAGTTTGAGATATACTGGTGAATCGATTGTGGCTTATAGAGGTTGAGATCGAGGATAAATCGAGTAAAGGGAATTTTGGATAAGGGTTGTGTTATGATTTATGGGTATATAAGAGACATTGTATGATTTAGTTGTTGTTGTAAGGGATGTAACGTGCATGGAGTAGGAAATCGCTCGGCTGCTTAGAAGGATTAGTTACTTCCTTAGATGTTGTTGTACTAATAAGGCATATTTTGTTCAGTTCGTTTGATCAATTTAATTGAGACCTAAGTAGAGTGGATGACCCATGAGAATGGTTCTAATGGATTCAACATTTATATGTAACAAATGGGGATCTTCAGGATGTGTATTTGGCTAGAAATTATGGTTTACATTGGAGTGTGTCAAGACTTGTGGCATTTCTGTGTCATTATGGATTCTACATATCAATATCGGGAAGGTGAAGGTAATGACTTTACATTCGCAGGAAGTCTTTTCAGGGTAAGTATTTTGAATATGGTACTTTTGTGGGGATATTTAAGAGTGTATTCAGCAACATATGAGCCTTAGGGCGGTGTAGTTTTATGCTTGGGTCTCGTGTGGTGAGTATGGGTTGAGGATTGTGGTGTTATGGAGAGGAAAAGTATTAGTTTGAAGGTAATTCAGAAGGAACTCGGATAGATAAGATAGCTTGGTAGTAGGTTGGATTGGCATGGTAATGGGTATCATTAGTTCTTTGGGTGTTTATGAGGTAATGAGTTTCTATAGATGTTTCGTGGCAATGCTCTTGGGTTTTTGGTGACCTGCATAGCTGAGTTGAGTTAGAAGGATTCAGTCCTGACAGTTTGGTTTTATGCAAATAGGATTCGGAGAGTTCTTGATGGTTTCTATCACGGTTAGAGATGTATATTTTCTACTGGCATGAGGAGAATGTGATGTATAGTGATTTTCTCCTAGATGTGATCAAATGGAAAGTTCTTGGCTAGTTGAGTACGTGGTTGCTTGTGACTTGGAGTGGATTATGAAGTTCTCACATTTATCATAGGATGGCATGCTATATGCGGTATGTTGTGTATGATTGAGGTTTGCATGTGTAAGGTCACGGTTCAGTTCTGAAAGGAAGGTCATAAATTCTTAGACAACAAGGAGAGTTTCAGATGACTAGACAAATGATATTACTAATTGGTATGGCTTGATGGGAGTATATATTTCAGAAAAGGGCGATGTGTTTGAGTTATGGATACTTCATTAGTATTGCGACATTCTCTTGTTTGATTGACTGCTGGAGTTCAAATTTTGCCTTGTGGCACAAAAGGATTTTAGAAGTATTCCTCGTGTGATGACCGTATAATTGGTGAAGTGTGGACATTCAAGCGGTGGAGTTGAGATCAGAGATGGTGATTTGTATGTTCTATGGATTTGGAGATATAGAGTTCTCGTGAGTAGATTGTTTCGTGGTTCTGGACTTTAAAAATATAGCCAAGGTTATTCAGAGGTTATTACGTGGTGTGATTCAGTTATTGTAGACTTTCAGAGGGTATGTAACTGTTGTGGGTGACCAGAGTTGATTTGGGGTTCATTGGTAGACTAAATATGGATGTGTGTTATGCACCGGGTCGGATTTGTTGACTCCAAATTTTTATTGTTGAGGATGTGCCATTCATTAGTGTTGAGCTTATTCGTGTTCTGGAGTGATCTATGAGTTACCCTTCTGTGTTACGAGGAGTTATGACTTGTTGGTTATATACACATATGG
Organism: Nicotiana glauca; assembly: GCA_026770625.1. Lineage (NCBI taxonomy): Eukaryota > Viridiplantae > Streptophyta > Magnoliopsida > Solanales > Solanaceae > Nicotiana > Nicotiana glauca. The sequence goes on along the minus strand of MU697497.1, from coordinate 18,582 downwards.
TGCGGCTATTAGTGTCTTATAGAGCGGGGAAGAGTATTGGGTATTGCTTGGTGGATGGCGTATTGGTTATGTCCTTTCGGGTTTTATGTGTTGTTATTTCATTTGCTTCTCTGTGGTTATAGTAATGCACTTTGAGTACTTGATGTCGAATTGCGCGTGGTTATTGATTTTGAGCAAGGAGGCTTGAAGTATTTCATGAGGACCAGTGTTTGGATGGGATCGCGCAATACAGCGAAGTTATATTGGGATATGATCCTTTGTGTTAGATTTGTGTGTTTTGGTTCTATGGTGTGTGATGGGTTATTAGCATTGCATTATGGTGGTACTAGTTGAGCTTGCGGGACGGTTCTCTCATTGAAGTCATTTTCTATGTTTGAGTATGTTTGAATTGTTGCGTATTGGTGCACAAATTTCACGATTTGTGGCTCTGGGTAGTATGGGTGTGACATGTCAATAGAGTAACTTGTATTTGATAAGATGAGGTCTTTGGAGCTAGAATGGATGCTATCGAGTTAGATTGCGGTATATTTAGAAGGGTAATGTCGCTGATCGGCTTAGAAATTGGCTATAGTTCTTGTTGAAGGAGAGGGAGTTCCATAACTGGTTGATCTGATGAATGATTATGAGTTGTTGTGTATTTCTTTCATTGTTGGCAATATATGAAAGTGTTAGAACTAGGCTCTATTTGATAAGAAGTTATTACCAACATTTGGTTGTGTTGGCTATCACCTGTGATTGGAAATCATTGTTGTGAGTGTTTGAGTTATGTGTTATATCATGCGATTTCATCTTGGGTCATGACTATGATTAGATACAGCTTGTTCATACTTATATAGTATGTGGATACGAGATTCTGATCTTATAGAAAATTTCGGATGTGGAAATTGGATTCTAAGAATTATGGGCTAATGTGAATTAAGAAATTTCAGGCATGTTCTGTTATCAGACCTATATAGGATAGGGTGACGTGGGATCACCCCTGGGTATGCGCATAGTGATATTATACAACAATTTTATGGCTTTTAGAACAACTCTAGGCATGTTCGAGGATGAACATATGTTTAAGTGGGGAGGATATAACGACCCGATCGGTCGTTTTGAGAAATTGTGTCACGACCCAAACCGAAGGGCCGCGACGGGCACCCGGTACCTTACTCAACCGAGTACCAACATAATGTATCTTTTCATATCATACTATCATAGATAACTAAGCCGGAAGACTACCGTGAGATAAGTAGAATACAATATGTGATACCAACTTATCCATAAGACATACGAGCGTATAAGACCAAATAACCACTTGTACACTGAACATAGGCCGACAAGGTCATACAACCTTTTATGTACATGGCATCTGTCTACAAGCCTTTATGAATACATAATTTTCATAAAGGTCAGGACAGGGTCCCACCATACCAAACAATACACATCTAAATCATACTAACCAAACAAGCAACTCCGAAGCAAACGGAGCGCACCAACATCTTCCGCTGAGCTGGTAGCCTACTTGGAGGGTTCTCGACCTATCTATTGGACCTGCGGGCATGAAATGCAGCGTCCCCAGGCAAAAGGAATGTCAGTACGAATAATGTACTGAGTATGTAAGGCACATAAATAAGTACATAACAGACATGGAAGAAATATAGAGTAAATGACTTAACCTGTAAGTCTGGATAACTCTGTAAATCATGAAATAACTATAGTGTCATGCATATGCATATGAATGTCATGTCGTGCATATGTACATATTTCATAACATCATCAGGCCTCTGAGGGCATCCCATCATATCATCTCGGCCACTGTGGGAAAAATCATCAACGTATACCATTTGATCAGGTGGTGGTGCGTATATAACGTCATAACCTTTCCCATATCCCATACATACACTTATATATATATATATATATATATATATATATATATATATATATATATATATAATGCCATCTGGTCATGGGTCAATGTGCATGTATAAATGCATGAAATGCATATGAAATACGTTAATAAAATCTCTCGATACGTCATAAGACCATTATGTCTCAGATTAATATCATGAAATAAACTTTACCAACTTACGTATTTTTGAGACCCATGAACAGATGATAGAAAAATATGACACATGGGGAATCAAGAACATAAGCATCTCTAGTATTTCTATGAGTAGAGTCATTTATGGAAGTTGTGCATTTGATCGTTTCGTTCGTGTCTTATAGATTATGCCAAAAAGAAAGAAGGGATAGCTTTAACATACCTGAACCGATTCTCTTTTGCAGAAACACGTAACGGCGGATCGAAGTAGGGAAAATCCGAATTATATTCTTGAGAAAGATTGTACCGAGCTTTTTTCAGAATTAGTACAACACGTTGGATATTGTAGCATTTCTCTCTGAAATTTCACGTTGATCTTGTAAAGTTTCAGAGAAATTTTCACGTTGATATCATATAAATGAATTGGCTAAAGCTTTCCACTATTACCGTGTAGACAAAGTGAATTACATATGTCTTAAATCCTTAGGTGTGGGCTCCACTTTGATAAGGTGACTAAACCGAGAGCTCCTCGATAGTGTTCCAGCTTATCTTGTGAGTTAAAGACTCATTATCAAGGTCTTATTGGGCTGCCACGTTGGGGGGGGGGGGGGTTAAATTTATGAAGTTTATCCAAAATAATGCACCCCTTTGCTTAGTTATTTTATTAATCCTCCACTAATTTAATAATTAACCAATTTCCCACATAATTAAGAATTATCTCAAATTACTTAAAATACTACTTACTTTTAACATACCTTATATACCTTACTATCATCGCCATGTGGTACCTTGTATGGTACTAATTCATAAATACCGAGTATTTTAGCTCGGGCCGTATTTTATCCCAAAATACCAAACTTTGACGAAACTCATTTTTTTCGGTTTGCTTACCCTCTTACCTTCACGAATTTACTTATCCCTTGTCTGAAATAGCATAATACATCGATTAACTTACGACGAAATTTTAACGTACAAAAATGCGGGATGTAACACCTCATTTCCGAGCTTTCATCAATTTATTTATTTACGGCGTATTTTCACGTATAAAAAATATGGGGTGTAACAAATTGGACTTCGCTTGGTTGTTTGAGGGCATGAGTAGCTCTGTATGATGTATTATGACTTATGTGAATCATTGGTTTTAATTTTCGGGCTATCCAAAATTTAATTGGAAGAATGGTCTCAGGTAGAAGCATTAATTTGAAAGGTTGGACCAAGTTTGACTTTTTAGTATTCGACCTCGGATTTGAATTTTGATGGTTCCGTTAGCCCTGTTAGGTAATTATGGACTTAAGAGCACATCCGGAATGTGATTTGGAGATTCGTGGTAGAATTTGGCTTGAATTGACAAAAATTAGACTTTTGGCGATTTTGGTCGGCAATAGAAATTTTGATATTGGGGTCGGAATGGAATTTCGCAAGTTGAAGTAGGTTAGTGGTTTCATTTCTAACTTGTGTGTAAAATTTTAGGTCATTCAGACGTAATTTGATAGGTTTCAGCATCGTTTGTGGAATTTAAAAGTTTAGAAGTTCTTAGACTTGAATCCGAGGGTAATTTAATGCTTTGATGTTGTTTGAGTGATTCGAAGGCTCGACTAAGTTTGAATGATGTTATGGGATGTGTTCGTATGTTTGGTTGAGGTCCCGAGGGTCTCGGGATGATTTCAGATGGTTAACGGAGAGTTTTGAATTTGGAAAATGCAGTTGAAGCTCCTACTTCTGTCTTAACTGCACTTGCGGAGTGGGAACCACAGGTACGAGGTTCGCATAAGTGGATTTGAGGCGCAAGTGCGCAGCTGGATCGCAGGTACTGCGTGGTCCCCGTATCTGCGATGACCGCAAATGCGGTCAGGCTATCACAGAAGCGAGAGCAGACTTTTTAATGAAATTCCGCAAAAGCATAGCCCTCTTCACAGATGCAGAAATGGGACCGCATGTGCGATTTTGCTGGGAAGAAAACCCCAGCTCGAGGTTTTGTTCTCCATTTTTGATTTTGGGTTTGAAGAACTCAGGAGAGAGACGATTTTCGAAGGATTTCAAAGAGCAACGTTGGGGTGAGTGATTCTAACCTATAATGGTATAAATTTCATAAATATATGGCTTTATTCATCATCTAAATGGGTTATTTGAGCTAGAAATTTGGTAATTTATGGCTTGAAAATTAGAGAGTTTGATTTGAGGATTTGAGGGACCAAATGGAGTCGGATTTTAATAAATTTTGTAGGTATAGACTCGTGAGTGAATAGGTTTTCTAGTTTTGTGATTTTTGTTGGATTTCGAGACGTGGGCTCGGGGGTCGGGTTTGAACCAATTTCAGGTTCTTCATCTAATTTGATAGTTTTTCTTGTGGAATTTATTCCATTAGAATATATTGATGGTATTGTACTGGTTGTGAATAGATTCAGAGCATTTGGAGGCCGAGTCGAGGGGCAAGAGCATCGCAGAGTAGAGATTTGATCAGCTTGAGGTAAGTAACGATTATAAATCTAGTCCTGAGGGTATGAAACCTCGGATTTGGTGTCATGTGACTATCTTGAGGTGACGGGTGTGTGGGCGTGCACCTTTGGGGATTGTGACTTGGTCTATCCCATATCTGCTGTAAAGTTGTACATTTTGTTGAAACTACGTGCTTCTTACGTGTTTTAGAAAGAATTTCTATAAATCAGGCTGGATGCCATGTTTAGGCATTATGCCAGTGTTGTTTGGACCCTTAGAGGTATTTTGTTGCTATCCTCTCATTGTTTTAGATTGGAAATCTATACTCAGTCATGTTTACTCTTATTTATTACATAACTCAGTCTCTATTACTCCGTTTTGATGCATCATATAAATGTTGTTTGGGATGAATGCCTTATTTTACTGATTTATGACTGAGTGAGGGCGATGGCCTAATTTGTGAGGATATTTATGGGATCGGGTTGTACGTTGCAACATGTTTTACTAATTTATGACTGAGTGACGCCGAGGGCCTGATTGATTTATGCCATGATTGGCTAGTTATAGTGCTTGGGCTAAAGGAGCCCCTTCAGAGTCTGCACACCCCCAGTGAGCGTAGGTACCTACTGAGTGCGAGTGCCGAGTGCCGAGTACCGAGTGCTGAGTGACTGGGAGGCATGAGTGATGGTGAGGTTTGCCCGAGGGGCTGTATATGAGTGATGGTGAGGTTTTCCCGAGGGGCTGTATATGAGAAATGGTAATGTTTGCCCGAGGGGCTGTATTTGAGTGATGGTGAAGTTTGTCCGAGGGGCTGTATACGAGTGATGTTTGCCCGTGGGGCTGTTTATGATTTTATCATTTTGCTCACCTTTGCAATGAACCTTTGTTCGAAAAATGGTGAAAGATGTTTTTGAATGATTTTACTGGAACTGGATTTAAATAAGCTGATTTGATTCAAACTATGGTTTTAAAATCATGCCGTATTTTACTGAGTTTTTTTTATGATATGAACTTTACTTGCATTATTGATCGTCACAACTTCTCTCTTTATTTACTGTTGTTACTTACTGAGTTGGCATATTCACGTTACTCCCTACACCTTGTGTGCAGATTCAGGCATTTTTAGACATGGTAGTGAGTGTTGATTGTTCAGTTGCAGATCTATCGGAGTTAGAAAGGTAACTGCCTGGCGATCGCAACCTTGATTTCCTTATTTTTTTTATCTTCCCTTAGTTGTATTCAGTTACTTCCAAACTATGTTAGTCTTGATATTGTCAAACGGTTGTTGTGGATGCTCATGACAAGTAACATCCCGATGTCCGGCTTTCATTTTCGCACTTTTATTTTGATTTGAACACCTTATGAAGGTTTTATATTAAATATCTTTGGAATTATCTTTGAAATGAAAATATCAATTTGTTTTGTTAATGTGTCGGCTTGCCTAGTACCACGGTAGGCGCCATCACGACACGGTTGGTTTTTGGGTCATGACAATGACACTTGGTGACATGGAGTATGAGAATCCTCTCGGGAACTTGTCGATTGAAGTTAATGAGTTTGAAATTGGAGAAGGCCCTGGTGATTCGGATGAGCAAATTTGTGGCTAAATGTCAAGCTTAGCAACTGAAAAGTCATTCCCTCCTCACTAGAAAGGTATCTTGGTAGCTTGTTTTGATGTTTTTCTATTATCTGGGTTATTTCAGTTTTGTGATCCAGATTTTTTTTATGTTTTATTGAGTCAAACCCTTCCATCCCTCTATTTTGTCTGTGTGAGTCTTGTCTGTTTGTTTTGTTTCTATTTTTATTATCTGAGTTATTTTAGGGTTGTAACTTGGATTTTATGTTGTTTGTCTTGTTGTCAAGCCCTTCCATCCTTATTCAATAAAATACATTTTATCCTTTTGTGTCATTTTGTGCTTAGTTTCTTTTCCCGCTAGTTCTAGTGACATGACATGCATGCAAAATTTTTGGCCAGATATTAGAATAATTAATTTATTCTTGAACTAGATAACTGAGAACCAAACACTTTTGAGGACGAATACAGAGTCGAAACACTTTGATATTAAGCTCGGTTCAAATTCATGTAGAACTAGAATAGTCATACCTATGGAGGTTAATGATCTTTGCCTTCAAATCATTCTGAAGACCGGGTTTGAGAAAAAATCAATTGAAGTTTTGGTGCAAAATGACATTACTGGATGGAAAGTGTCTTTCGACCACGACACACCAAGAAGACATACATGTTCGGCAATGTCGTGATCACGAAGGGATACTATGCTTGGCATTCTCGAGGCTGGAAGGCCCTTTTACTGCTACCCAAACACTTTATGCCCTTCATTACCCTTTTAAGCCTATGCAATTTTCTTTAACCACCCTTTTTTGGAATCAAGTTTAGAGTTAAAAGTCCAAAAAATGATGCTCCTAGAGTATAAACTGGGGCAACTCTTAGAAAGTTCAAGTGAAAAAAAAGAAGAAAAGAACAATCAAAGGTCCATTCTCCCAGAAAATAAAAGCTGGGCATGTTTTGAAAACAAAGGAAAAAAAAGATAGAGAAACAGAAAGAAGGATGAAAAAAAATAGTTAGGTCATATGTTTGAACTACGTTATACTTGATTTGTTAAAAAAAAGGATACGTAGGCCGCCTTACACTATTCGGTCCAACTAAATAAGAATTCAAAAGAAAAAGAAAAAATCCAAAAATCCTCACTATCTGAAACTGGGTCAGAGATTTTATTTCAATTTTAAAAGAGTCAATTCCAAGAGTTGTAAGTCTACAACCCCCATCATTTAGAGTCTTCTTTGAGACTTCATACCGTCCCTTCTTTCCAACCCTATCCTAAAATATTTCAAATAAAAACCTCTCGATATGCCTTCGAGAATGCCAGGACAAGCATGCAATGAACAACAGTTGTCACGCAACATAAAACACTGTAAAGTTGCTCACACAAGAAAGCAAAAGCAAAAGAAAAAGAAAAATAAAGAAGAAAAATGAGAGAGTCTTACTAGTGAAAACCCTCATGGACACTGTAAGGCGACATCAAGTAGAGATAAATAAATGAGAGAGACTTGTTGGTGAAAACCCCTCGGGGCACCACTAGGAGAAAGTGAGTCGTGATGCTGATGCAAAGAATTGGCACAAACAAGCCCGACTTCAAAAGTCATAGGAATGGTAAAAGGAAAGATCAGATCAGTTTGATAGATTAGGCCGTTGAGTCCAAAATGCATCTCATGATCATTAAGGTTAGTTATAAAAAAAAATCCTTCAGTCCTTCCCGACAGGGGAATTTCTTGTTAATATTGTTTCTTTGCATCATTGTGTCCTTCAATCTAAGTTAGTCCTTGTCAAAATAAGCAAGAAAAGATTTTGTTGACTTATATGAGTCCACCAAACTATAAATTGCCCGGTTCTCTATGAGACTGATACGTAGAATGCAGTAAGGGCTGAATATAAAGAAGGCGAGAGATTTTCTACGCAAAAAAATCCCAAGAGATAAAAAAACCACGACCTACACCTGTAGGCTTTAAACTCAACTAACTTGTAATCTACCTATTACAAGCCACTTTGCAAACTCCCTTTTGCAAAGACTTCAAACTAACTTGTGATGCACCACCACAAGCCACTCTACAACTCTCCTAGTTACAGAGGATTTAACTTATGACTATTCATAGTCACAACATAAACTCTAAAGTATACGAATTTGGTTTATTCCTAAGACAACACTTCTAAGAAAGAAAATTAGGAATTACGATGTAGAACAATTAACAAGATTACAACTCAACTATGGACGAACATAAAACTCTGTTAGAAACTGATCCTTAATGGAGTTCTCTTCTTGTTCTAGACACACCAGTGACTTCAATGATAGATGAACTTTGTTATGGTTGAGAGAATATCACTAAATGCACAAAAGAAGCGTGTCTTACACCAGGTTGTTTTATCACAAAAGATATCACAATGGATAGTGATGTCAACTCTTGGTGTACTTCTTCCCAGTGAGAAGTGACTGCTGCACAGTCTGCACATCCACTTTTGGGCAATTGCATTCTAGCTGGATAGCGGGCTTTGTACTTCCTGTTAGGACACACCAACAGACCAGGTCCTAGTTGTGTTCCTCTTCTGTAACAGTTGCCAAATGGTCACTTTCTTCTGTCACATTCCAGCTGTGTACTTGACTTGTACTTTTTGTTAGAGAACCCTGAAGCAGCAAGTCCCTGTTGTGCACCTCTTTATCTTGATTGCGTACAGTCACTCACTTGCTTATGTTGGAGGACCTTAAAGAGCCAAATCATCAGGTCCCTGTTGTGTTTCTCCTTTTGTTGATTTTCAGGCTTCGATTAGTTCGCATGAAATGTATGTCCTCTGCGCCAGGTGCTCTATCTGATTTTTCATGCCTAAGTTTGTTAGATTATCAAAACATAAAATACTTAAAACCTATCAATTCCCCCTTTTTGATGATGACAAACTTAGGCATGGAATCTAAGTGTTCTTCCCCCTTTTCGCATCATTAAAAAGGATAGAAAAAAATAAAGAGCACCAGTAGATAACAAGCATAAAAAAGTCTAACACATCTAGCTCATGCCACATATGTGCACAGAACTTGACAGAAAAGAGAAGCCAAAGGAGCATAGGATTGTACAAACAACAAAAAGGAAGCTATTTAATTAATATTTACATTGGACTGAGTAATTTAGGAGCAGTAATGGTCAATTACAACATGCCATCATAACAAAAATATGCAAGCAAAAAAAGCAGCATCCATAGGAGATTGGAGCAAAAGTAGTTTGACACAAGGAAGATCCTAGGTGGTAGTAAAGGAAGAAGGCTTGGAAGAAGAGAGAGCCATGGTTTTGAGAACCAGGTCTTGTCTAGCATTTGCAGACAATTGTTCTTCAAGTAATTGAGCCCGAAGTCTCTCATTTTCCTTTATCGGTCATGTAATCTCGGCACGTACAGAATCAGGTCCGTTAACTCCTTGACTGAGTTGAGTTTCCAATGTGGCATTTTGAGCCCTCAACCTTCTTATCTCTTCAGAGGCTACATTTTGAGCATTGATTAGCTGAGAGATGGTCGAGATGCTTCCACTAACCTTTTTAATACATTCACATTCTTCTAGAGTGGTCTTAGAGAAGGTCTGCTTGTATGTGCCCACTCTGGGATTCCCCAAGGGGACCTTATAGAATCTGAACACCTGAGTGAGGAGAAATTCATAAGGTAACCCATGATTTCCATCCTTGAAATTTGCCACCTTATGCATATGAACTTTCATCATTGCAGGCAGATTGACTGGGACAAACTCATCGAGTGCTTCCATCAGCACCATGTCCGATCTTGTAGCAATAGAGCGCCTCTCAGAGCACGGTAAGAGCACTTTATTGACCAGCTCAAAGAGAAGCTGGTACTCAGGAAGCAAAACCTTCTTATGGACGTGTTCCCCTTGTTGAATACCTTGTTCTTTCATGATGGCTCTCCAAATGTTTCTTCCACAGACACCCTTAACTGAGAACATACCTTCACACGGAATTCTGAGAATCTTTCCCAATGTCGAAGCATCGAGTACAATGTCTACTCCATTTACAACCGCACAAATGTGATCCCCCTCAACAATGAAAAGAGATGTGTAAAAAGTTTGTACTGCATCTTCGTACACCAGAGTCATTCTCTCTTCAAACAAGTGTTCCCATTGTTGAAATTCCACAATCTTCAGAATTTGTCTCATCTGTGTCATCTTCGAAACTACTGGATCAAATGTACGACCAGACAACATTTTCTGAGTTCTTAATCTATGTTGCCAAAGACCACTATCACAGGTAGTAGACATTATTGTACCAGGTTCCTTAATTGTTTCCTCCTTTTGTTTGCTAGACCCTTCATCATACTTTCCTTTCCAGCTTGCCATTCCCACAGTATTGTCCTCAGACACAACTAGCTCAGTTAGACTCCGTTTGTACTCCCTTTCTATTTCTTAACAGTTTCAATAATGACACTATTCATAGACTGTTGAATTGTCATAGATTGTTGTACTGAGGAACCAAGTTCCTTGGAAGCATCTTGATCTACTTGGTTTACTGACACTCTTTTGATGAAATTCTTTGGATTTATTTTCCTCGTTTTCCTTGTCTTGACACTCCTCTTATTTTTCTGAAATGAGGACTCAGAACTCTCTTGCTGTAGTGACCTAATAGTAAGTGATTTGGAGTAAGAATCTAAGAGCTTAGAATTAACGAAAGGCGCAGGAGTGGGTTTGCATGGATGAGAATCAGGTTCATCAGAAGGTTTTTCTTAGAATATCTCATGAGCTAATGACTCAGAGTGTTGTAGTTCTTACATCTCCTAGGAATGGAATTTCTTCCCCTGATACTCAGATGAGAGATATGCTCCTTCATTCGGCACACTCTCAGCAGCTATAGCCATAATGTTATGAGCTGCTTCCTCTTCTGGTGACTCCTTGAGAGGCACTAAGTCCAACATTGAGGTGTTCAAATATTGGTAAGGATCATCCTCCAGAACTTCTAATACTTAAGGAGTATAACCACCTGTATGATCTTTGATGAGATCGCATGATTGACTAGTCATAGGATTTTCAAAGTAATGGTAGACAGGATTTATCAGGAATGGAAAAACTGGAGGAGTGGAGGAGGGACCAGGAGTTGGTAAGGTGATAGAGGGTGTGAAATAATGGCGCTATGGGGATGATTTCAAGAATAATGACAAAGTGGGAGCGATGTCAGTGGTGGGAGAATAAGATGATTTTTTGATCGTCATTAGATGAATACTTGATAGACGAGTATAGTGAGAGATGAAGAGAAGATCACAACTGTACAGAATAGATGAAGGTTCATGGATTGCCTTGAGAGAAAAAGAAGGTTTTATTGGAAGAAGGGCTAATGATGAGTGGTGAGCCAAACATGTTCTGAATAGTTTAAAAAACGGCGGTAGGTTTGTGGGTAAGTGTTACCGTGCAGAGAGGATGAAGGATTTGAAAGACAAGACATGACACACAGACGTTGAAAAGTCGGATGATGTGGCATTTGAATTAATTTTGTTAACAATTTTTTTTTATTTTAAGAGGGCATGCATAATAAGGACATTACTATTAACCTAAAATACAAGAACCTGATGTCAGAGCAGTATTTTTGAACAAGGTTTTAGCAGCTCCCCTTTCGCAGTTTATAGCCATACCTTTAACTTATATGATCGTCAAGCATGTTTACCTACAACGGTATTGATGTGAGTTAGGCTTGGTCAAAAAACACTTTAGCTACCTTTACCTGATGGTCTCTTACACAACCAGTAGATTGAAGATCAGGTTCTTCATTAGATTCCTGTGACTCCATCTTCTCATTGATTTCCCCAGAATATTCACTTCCTCAGGCTTTGTTGCCGATATATGGAGTTTGGTGTTCGGCTCTATAGTGCTCACCCTTCTAATTTTTCTCTAGTTGTTGATGAGGTCATTTCGTTTCGCTTCCTTGTCTCCCAGAAGATGAAACATGAATCATCACAGGTGCACTTTGGTTTTTCAATTTGAGACAGAAGTTGGTTGAGGAGAGAAATATGGAGGTTCATTTGATTTCCCATGCTCTGTGTTCTGCTGTTTGTGTAGTGCCATGAGCTGCATATTTACTTCTTCCTTCAACTTTATTGGTAGCCAGCAATGTACCAGGTTCTTTAGGCGACATGGAGAATGCTGTTGCATTGTATTTTGCCAGTCTCCTTCATTTGCTCACTTTAACATCCTCCTGATTTGAAGCCTCAAATATTTCCCCATGAGCATCTCCTTCCATTTAGTGCTTCTTTGTTGGAGACCTTTTGACCTTGTTTTGCGGGTTGTTCCCTAGAAGGATTTCTTCACTCGTCTGTTTTGCATTGTGCTTCCCAAGTTGATCCTTCCTGTTGTCAGGGGCAAGGCATTTTCTTCCAATTGGCGGTTCCTAGCAAGTTTTGATTTAGGAAGGACTTGGTTCGGCACATGTTCTCCAGTAGAGAGAAGTGTTCATTCTTTTTTCCCAGAACCTTTTGGTGATTCTATAGGCGACGAGCACTATCCATGCTTCATTTTCCAGTTTTGTCTTTTCCTATTCGAGTCCTAAGGGAACCTTTCTACCTTTTTATTCACAGCGAGTGTACCTTTTACTTTCTTCTCAAGGATACATTCCCATCCTGCAGTACTTACAATGAGAAGCATTTCATGATGCTTTCAACTGCGTGTTTTAGGCATTCACTATCTATAGTCTATCGCAGTCTGCTTTCTCTCACTGCTCCCTGCACATGCTCATCAAGGGTTAGATTTAGGAATTGAGAGATTTCCTAGTCCACGCAGGCAGCATCCGCTTTTTGCGAGTGGTACCTGGTCCTTTTCAAGTAGTCAATTTATTAGTGAACATTTTGTTCTTCTTAACAGACTGAGCCCTGGCCTGGAAATTTTCTTTAAAATGCCTATTGTTTCCGCAGTGGGTACATAGCCAGTTATCAAGTACAGTGACATACTTGTTGTGTGGGTTGTTGGGAGTTTTCTCCCTTTGAAACCCGATGCCCTGCTTGTTCCTACTATTGTTGAGATACATGACAGTAACAACATCTGAGGACCTGGTCCACTTCAAGGATTTTTCAAGATCATTTTTTACTTTCTCAAACTCAGCTTGGAGTTGTTGATTTCTTTCGAGTTCACTGCAAAGACTAGTTTTTACAACAGTTAACTCTTTTTCCAGCAAGATGTGCGACTCACTGGCTACTTACTTCCCTTTCCCAAGACTTACATTCCTATGTTCTCTATTGAGTCCCTAAATGGTTTCCTCTAGATCAGCAAATATTGCTAACATGTCATCCCTTTCCTCCTCAGCAGATGCAATGTTTTCTTCTAAGGCGTGTTTCTCATTGTTAAGGCCTTCTATTGTTTCTTTTAGATCAACAACTACTACAATTAGATCGTCTCTCTCATTTTCCACACTGGTTATTCTTTCATTCAAGGCCTCCTTCTCAATTTTAAGATTAGCTATGGTCTCATCTGGGTCTACTACACATACCACTAGATCATTTCTAGATTGCTCTGCCTCTCCTAGTTCAATTGTGAGGGTCTCCTTATCGTTCATAAGGCTACAATAGGCATCAATTAAGACATTTGATAATGACCTTAGCTTCTTGGAAGAATAGGATTTTAGATTTCTCTAAACATCCCAGAAGCTTACCTCGTCGTCTTTATATTCTTCATCATCATTATCTGACTGAGCCATCAGCGCGAACAGTGAGTCGTACTTCATTGCTTTAGTTTCCACTCCCAACAGGGTCCTTTCGGATTCACTTGAGGAGTCTCCCCAAGCAGCATGGGCCTGCTTAAGAATATTGTCTGCAACACTTTTTCAATTGAATCTTTTCTCTAGAACCAGGTTCCTTTTTCCTACCTTGTTAGGATTTGTACTGCTCCTGTTTCGCAAGTAGGCAGTCTTTGATGAAATACCCTGACTTTCCACATCCATGACAGAGATTGTTGTTCCTTGTTTTACTTGAACTGCCCCACTTTGGTTGCTACCATTTCTTCGAACCAATTTCTGAAATCTCTTAGTAAGATAGGCCATGTCACTATCTTCATCACTTGAATCACTCTGTTAAGCTTTAAGCACCAGGTTCTTTTCTTTCTTGGGCTCTCTTCTTTCACTGTCTTTCTTTCTTTTCATCTCGTAAGTTTTTATATTACCAATCAGCTCATCCATGGTCAGAGTCTGTTGATCTTTAGCTTACGTGATGGAATTTACCTTACTTTCCCAAGACCCAGGTAGGATGCTGAGGATTTTCCTTACGAGCTTATTTCTGGGAATGACATCTCCAAGTGAATGAAGCTCATTTATGATGGAGGTGAATCTAGTGTGCAAATCTTGTATAGATTCATCATCCTTCATCCTAAAGAGTTCATATTCTGTGGTGAGCATGTCAATATTGGATTATTTGACCTGAGTGGTTCCTTCATGAGCAGTATCCAATGCCTCCCATATTTCTTTGGCAGTTTCACAAGCTGAGACTCTGTTGTACTCATCAGGTGCTATGCCACACATCAAGATTTTCTTAGCACGGTAGTTCTTTTCTACAACTTTTTTGTCAATGTCGTTGTACTCTCTTCTTCCTTTCGGCACCATATGCCATGTTTCTTCAATATTGTCACACCTCCTTTTTGCGCACCCTACCCCGAAAGGTAAGGTACAAAGAAGTTTTTCCAATTTAAGTGACAATATTCGAAATGAAATTATTTATTTATTTCAGAGTCGCCACTTGGAATGAATTATGGTGTCCCAAGTCACCGATTTATTTAAATCCCAAGTCGAGGAAATTTCGACTTTCCAAATGAAGTCTGCGAACCAGAAATTCTAAGTAAGGAACTCTGTTGACCCGAGGGAAGGTGTTAGGCACCCTCGGGTCCCGTGGTTCTAGCACGGT
>MU697494.1:38308-90493 GCA_026770625.1 Nicotiana glauca | reverse complement strand
TGGGACGGCTCCCCAAGGGAGGGCAGTTCCTGATGCCACCCCAGCACGCATTTCGGAGAGTGGCTCGTCAACTGCTGCTGAAGAAGCGGGCGATGGTGAGAGGGTGGACCCTCAGGCCTCCCCTGCGGATGCAGATGCATTAACGAGAGGTCCGACCCACATGGGGATGATGACGGGTAGATCCAACCGCCAAATTCTGATCCTAGGTGGGTATAACCTGTTGCAACACAGCGAGTAGGCCACAGCAGATATGACCCTGTTATGTGCGACGCTGAGCGTGAAATGTTAAAAGGTGTTAGCGACGGGGAATTATCCTAGAGGGTTGCTGGCGCGGCCTTGCAGGTATATTTGGATTTTCTTCATGTATCGTAAAGTAAACTTTGATGCATACTGACTTGCCTTTCCTCTTTTTCCTCTTCTTTAGACTCTCATCTTGGAGGTAGAGAGGGGGCGGCGAGCGCAAAGGAAGGCCTCCACCTTTAAAAAGGTGGTAAAGAAGTATCGGCGGTGCCGTGCCAAGCATCAAGCGCTAGCGGACTTACTCAAGCAGGACCCAGATTTTCGGGTTTTTCGTAAGGGCTTGGAGCAGTCAGAGGCCCAGTTGAAGCGGAGGGTGGTTGAGCTGGAGCAAGTTGATGACCAGCTGATGACCGCTTTGGCTCGGAATATTGAACTGGAGACTCTTCTCCAGTCAAAGGAAGAGGAACTGGAGGTCGGTCGTGGGGTAGCGGCGGAAGCCGCTGATTTGCGAGCCAAGGTTGCTGCCTTGACCGCCGAGCTTAATGCTAAGGCGGCTGAGGTCGAGGCCCTTAAGTAGACTGTTGCGTCCTGGTCCGATGAGGATGTGCATGGCGAGGCACGGGAGATGTGGGTGTATGCCGAGGCTAAGCTAGTCGTGTTCGAGGAATTCTTAGCTGCGGGCCGAGCTACTGAGGCGGAGGTTCAGGATCAGCGGCGTATAGCTTAGGTCGCCCGCGAAGCCTGCGAGTATAGTTCCGATTCCCCTAATCGGGCCAGCTAAAATTCCAAAGACGTTAACCGTCTAGGTTTCGAGTCCTGGATCTCTGCAACTTATCAGGCCGGAGGCGGCAGTGGACGAGATGGCGGACCGGCGGGGGACGATGAACGGAATGGCGGAGCCCCTTAGGACTTGTATTCATTTTGTTTTGATGCATTTGGAGATGTAAATGGGTCCTTTTGTACATGTATTTTTTTATGATAATGGAAGTTATACTTTTGCTGTTACTCTTTTCCTTTTGTATCTTTTATTTTTGGTATCTTGTCTCCGCAGAGTGGATGCTCGCTTTTTTGTAAGGTTCTTAGTGTGCTTCTCGAATGTTGCTTGTGTTATCCTCCGATAGGAGGTGGCTTTGATGATAAATAGTGGCGGTTTTAGTTAATAGTGGCATTGCTTCATCTGCTACTTACGTGCCTTGCGCCGCAATCGAACAGGGTTGGCGACCGTTGGCGACGGCGGCCTTAGCCGTAATATTGTCGATGGCCTTAGCCATGTATATAACTTTGACTGTCGTAGAGTTACTCATTTGTCGTAGTCGAATTGGGTCAACTTAATGACGATGATGGCTTTAGCCTTTTACATGTTGGGTACGGCCTTGGCTGTATACGTAACCTCGTCTGTCGTCGAGTTACTTTGTTTTTCGTAGTCGAGCTAGGTCGACTTATTGACGACGGTCGCCTTAGCCATTTGCACGTTGGAGATGGCCTTGGCCATATATGTGACTTCGACTGTCGTCGAGTTACTTCGTTTGTCGTAATCGAGCTAGGTCGACTTATTGACGACGGTGGCCTTAGCCATTTGCACGTTGGAGATGGCCTTGGCCATATATGTGACTTCGACTGTCGTCAAGTTACTTCGTTTGTCGTAATCAATCTAGGTCGACTTATTGATGACGGTGGCCTTAGCCATTTGCACGTTGGAAATTGCCTTGGCCATATATGTGACTTCGACTGTCATCGACGTTGGAGATGGCCTTGTCCATATACGTGACTTCGACTATCGTCGAATTACTTCGTTTGTCGTAGTCGAGCTGGGTCAACTTATTGACGACGGTGGCCTTAGCCATTTGCACATTGGAAATGGCCTTGGCCATATACGTGACTTCGACTGTCGTCGAGTTACTTCATTTGTCGTAGTCGAGCTGGGTCGACTTATTGACGACGGTGGCCTTAGCCATTTGCACGTTGGAGATGGCCATGGCCATATACGTGACTTCGATTGTCGTCGAGTTACTTCGTTTGTCGTAATCGAGCTAGGTCGACTTATTGACGATGGTGGCCTTAGCCATTTGCACGTTGGAGATGGCCTTGGCCATATACGTGACTTCGACTGTCATCGAGTTACTTCATTTGTCGTAATCAAGCCAGGTCGACTTATTGACGACGGTGGCCTTAGCCATTTATACATTGGAGATGGCCTTAGCCGTTCATACATTGGAGATGGCCATAGCCGTTCATACCTTGGAGATGGCCTTAGCCGTTCATACCTTGGAAATGGCCTTAGCCGTTCATACATTGGAGATGGCCTTAGCCGTTCATACATTGGAGGTGGCCTTAGCCGTTCATACATTGGAGGTGGCCATAGCCGTTCATACCTTAGAGATGGCCTTAGACGTTCATACATTGGAGATGGCTTTAACCGTTCATACATTGGAGATGGCTTTAGCCGTTCATACATTGAAGATCATGCTAGTCAATCCCTTTGTCATGTCAGCCAGGAGAGCGTACGGAGTGGCTGGTATGATAAACTCGTTCCGCAAATACCTCCAGGTGTCCCCTCTGCCGCCTCGTTAAAAACCTTCCCCAGAAAACCCAATTGGGACAAAACTTGGGTAAGGGAAAAAGAGTGCGACTCGGGAGACGCTTTTTAGAAATGGAAATACTTGAGGTGGGCGACGTTCCAATTATTTTGGAGAGTTCTTCCTTCTATTGTTTCTAATTGGAATGCTCATTTACCTGCTGCTGCTATAATTTTGTAGGGTCTGTCCCAATTGGTGCACAATTTTCCTTCGCTTGGGTCTTTTGATGCCAATGTTTTGGCTTTGAGGATGTAATCTCCCACTTTGAGTGGTCTTACTTTGGCTCTTTTGTTGTAGTACCTTTCAACCTATTGTTTCTGGGCCACCATTCTTATGCGGGCGATTTCTCTTCTTTCCTTGACCTCGTCGAGGTCCTAAAGCCTGTTTGCGTCATTCTCTGTTCTGCTGGTATGCGAATATCTCAGGCTTGGTTCACCGATTTCGACTGGTATAACTACGTCGGTTCTGTAGACCAGTGAATATGGTTTTCTCCTGTACAGCATTTTGGTGTGGTCCGGTGCGACCATAATACTTCCGGTAGTAGTTCGGGCCATAGCCCTTTGGCTTCTTCGAGTTTCTTTTTCAGTAAGTTCAGTATTGCTTTGTTGGAAGACTCTGCTTGGCCGTTGGCGGCGGTGTGATATGGCGTGGAGAGTATTCGCTTAATGTGCCACTTGTCGAAGAATTCTATCGTCTTTTGACCTACGAATTATCGTCCATTGTCGCAGCTAATTTCTTTGGGGATGTCGAAGCAGCAGATGATATTCTTCCATATGAAGGCAATGACTTCCTGTTCGCGTATTTGGGCGTACACACCTGCTTCCACCCACTTGGAGAAGTAGTCATTTAAAACTAATAGAAATCGTACCTTTCCTTGTCTCGCTGGTAGGGGATCGACTATATCCATTCCCCATTTGATGAAAGGCCATGGGGAAGTGACTGGGTGGAGAGGCTCTCCTGGTTGGTGTATCATGGGGGCATATTTTTGACATTGTTCGCATCGGCAAACGTATTCCGTTGCTTCTTTCTTCATGGTGGGCCAATAATAATCGGCTCGTATTATGCAGCGTACGAGGGTGCAGTTGCCCGTATGGGCACTGTAGTGACCCTCGTGTACCTCTTCGAGTACTGGTCTCGTTTGGTATGGCCCTAGGCACTTGGCTAGGGGTCCGCCAAACGTCCTTTTGTAGAGCTCGTGGTTTATCAGGCAATACCTGGTGGCATGTACGCGGAGCTTCTTTGCTTCTTTTTTGTCGAGTGGGAGTGTGCCATCCTGCAGATAGGATACAAACTAGTTACGCCAGTCCCAAGTCAAATTTAAAGAAAATACCTCAGTATGATCAATGGCTGAATGGAGGAGGGTGACCACGCTTTCTCTGTCGAAGTTTTTAGTGGCTGCGGCCAATTTTCCCAGGCCATCTGCTTCGACATTCCGTGCCCTAGGAACTTGTTCGAAACGGCACTCGTCGAACTCAGCCATTAATCTGTGGATCTCTGACTGACATTTTTGCAATCTCTGCTCCTTGATTTGGTAAGTCCCAGTGACCTGGTTCACAACGAGTTGGGAGTCGCAGTGGAGGACGAGCCGTCGAGCCCCGTATTTGATGGCTAGTTTTATACCTGCAATAACGGCCTCGTACTCGGCCTCGTTGTTAGTCATTTCGGGGCACCGCACGGACTAGCGAATTATTTCACCCGTAGGGACCTCAAGAACGAGTCCCAGTCCTGATCCCGAGGCATTAGCGGTGCGTCAGTGTACAGAGTCCATACGTCGGTGTTGGAGGGGGTACGACGTGCCTCAAGTTTCGCCTATGGCAGTATTTCTATGCTGAAATCCGCTATAAAGTCGGCAAGTACTTGCGACTTAAAGGCGGTTCTCGGGTGATACGAGATGTCGTGCTCGCTGAGCTCTATAGCCTATCTGGCGAGTCTACCCGATAATTTGGGCCTGTGTAGGATGCTTCTCAGTGGGAAGGTCGTTACTACTTTTATGGGGTGGCATTGAAAATAGGGTCGGAGCTTTCGTGAAGCTATGACCAATGCCAGGGCTAATTTTTCAAGGTGCGGAAACCGTGTTTCGGCGTCCACTAGGGTTTTGCTAATATAGTAAATAGGAGATTGCGTACCTTCATTTTTGCGGACCAAGACTGCTAATGGCGACGTTAGAGACGGCCAGATATACCAGCAGGGGCTCGCCCAGGCTTGCTTTAGCTAGTAGTGGTGGCAAAGATAGATACGCTTTCAATTTTCTCGAGGCTTTGACGCATTCTTCGTTCCATTGTAATCCGTTGTCTTTTCTCAACACATTGAAAAATTTATGGCACCTGTCGGAGGATCGTGAGATGAATCTGGATAGGGCGGCTATTCGCCCCGTCAACTTTTGTACCTGTTTTTTGTTGTTCATAATCTCAGGTATTGTATCTATTGCCTTAATTTGTTCTGGGTTGACCTCGATGCCTCATTGGGACACGAGAAATCCTAAAAATTACCCCGAGGCTATGCCGAAGCCACATTTCTCGGGGTTGAGCTTCATCTCGTGCCACCTTAGTATTTCGAAGGCCTCCTTCAGGTGGTTGACGTGGTCTTCTCTCTTCACCGATTTTACCAGCATATCGTCGATATAGACCTCCATGGTCCTACCGAGCTGTTCCTTGAACATTCTGGTAACCAGTCTCTGGTACGTAGCCCCTGTATTTTTTAGCCCAAAGGGCTATTACCTTGTAGCAGTATGTCCCTTGGTGGGTGATGAAAGTTGTTTTCACCTGGTCTTCAGCCATCATGATTTGGTTGTAGCCAGAGTAGGCGTCTAAAAAGCTCAGCAGTTCATGTCCCGCGGTGGCGTCGATCAACTAGTCGATATGAGGTAGTGGGAATGAATCCTTCGGACATGCCTTGTTCAGATCAGTGAAATCCACACACATTATCCACCTCCCATTTTTCTTTTTGACCATGACGACATTGGCGACCCACTGGGGGTACTTAGATTCTTTGATGGAACCGTTGGCCAGTAATTTGTCTACCTCCTCGCTAACCGCCTCATTGATGGCGTCATTGAATTTCCTTCTCATCTGTCGCATGGGCGGATGTAGTGGATCAACATTCAGCTTGTTAGTGGCGATATCTCTCGGGATTCCCGGCATATCTGAATGGGAAAAAGCAAACAAATCTGCATGGTTAGTTTAGGAATTCACGGTACTTACTTGGGTTGGTGAGGCCATGCTCGATGTAGGCTTTTTTTGTGAGGTTGGCATCGTCCAACTAGAACGGGTTGAGATATTCGACCGTTGCTTTACAGGCTTCCACGATGTCAGGATCTTTGATGGCTTCCGTTGTCGGGTTGACTTTAATCCCCGACATGGCTGATTGCTATGCTTCTGGACTTTCCCCTTTTAGCTGTTTTGTGTGGGTGCAATCTTGAGCTATTTTGTAGCATTCTTGTGCGGTGCGCGGCTCGCCTCGAATGCTGAATACCCCCACGGGGTGGGGAATTTGATCACTTGGTAAAAACTTGAAGGGACCGCTCGCATGGCATGTATCCATGGGCATCCTATGATGACGGTGTAGGCCGTTTCCTAGTTCATTACGTGGAAAGTGGTTTCCAGCGTAACCCCTCCTGCTAAAACGGGCAGTAGTATTTCTCTGGACGTCCGTTCCACTTCATTGTTAAAACCAGTCAGTGTTATGCAGCGCGATATTACCTTACCCTCGAGTCCTATTTGTACAAGGACCCTCGGGTGGATAATACAGGCACCACTTCTGTCGTCAATCATAATTCTTTTAACATCCGTATCGGCGATACGTAAAGTGATAACTAAAGTATCGTAATAAGGGAAAGAAAAACCGTAGGCATCGGACTTAACGAAGGTGATACTATCTTCGAAGTCGTCATACCGTTCATGGGTGATGGTCCGTTTTAATTTGTGTGTGGTGGCAAACTTGACGTGGTTGATTGCTGAGTTGTCGCCACTTCCGACGATCATGTTTATCGTGCGTGCTGGGGAGGGCGGCTTTGGTGGCCCATGGGGTTGTTTCCGTCTGCGCGCAAAGTTTATTTTTCCTTTGTCACTGAGCAATTCCTTTAGGTATCCCTGATTCAGCATCCTGACCACTTCTTGTCTTAGGCCGATGCAGTCCTCGGTTTTGTGCCCCTTCTCCTGATGGAACTCACATAGGACGTTTGATTTCCTTGTAGAGGGGTCTGATTTCATCTTTTGCGGCCACTGCACCTTGGTGCCCAGCTTTTCCAGTGCGTACACTATTTCTGAAGGAGACACGCAAAAGTTATGGGCAGATAATAAAGGAGGTGTACCTCTTTCGTTTCGGAGTGGGGCAACGTATCGCTGTAGAGCATCCGTATGCCTTGGTGGTGGATGGGAGGATCTGGTGTATGGCTGGTGCCGGTCTCTGTTGGGGCGTGGGAGTTGTTCTCGCCGTCCTTCATTGCGTCGATCCCTCCTCGTCTCTGAGTGTATCGCTGTTAACCGTTGGTTCAGCCCATTAAGATCTTCCTCGTCCGCTCGTACCTCAGCGCAATAGGCGTTGTGGATTTCCTCCCATGTGGTAGGGGGATATTTCATGAGACGACTTAGTAGTTTCTTGGTCGCTCTCGAACCATTCTTGTTCAGTCCGTTCTGGAAGGCGGCGACTGCCATACCTTCGGATACGTTTGGTAGGCTCATCCTTACCCTGTTGAACCTGGCCAGGAAGTCCCTAAGTCCTTCCCCTGCGGTTTTCCTGACGGCGAAGATGTCGTTGACTCTTTCTTCTGCTTTCTTCGCTCCCGCATGGGCGGTGATGAACTTATCCGCCATTTCCTCGAATGTTGATATTGCCTTAGTTGGTAGTTAGGAGCACCACGTTAGGGCCCCTCCCGTCAGCGTCTCACCGAATTTCTTCAGTAGCACCGATGGTACCTGCTCTTTCGACAGGTCATTACCTTTCACGGCAGTGACATAGTGAATCAAATGATCTTCGGGATCTGTGGTTCCGTCGTATACCCTTAAGTAGGGTGGCACCTTGAAGGTTTTTGGGATAGAGTAAGGAGCAGCTTCCTCGGTATATGGTTGTTCGACGAACCTTCCCACGTCGCGTTTTGGCAGCAACTTGGGGGCACCAGGGATCTTGTCCACCCTCTCCTGACGCTCTTTCATTTGGTTACGAAGAGTCCTGTTTTCATTCTCCATTTCTTCCATCTTCTTTAGGATGGCTGTTAGCGTACCGTCATTGGCCTGTGCTTCGATAGGTCTATTATTTGCTTATACATCCTCAGGTTCACCCATGGCAGCGGTGATGCTTACCGTTGGCATACACCTGACGTTACTTTGTGGTGACTTCTCAACCAAGTTACTTAGAGTACTTGTTAGCCATTATTCCAGTAACTTCTTAACCACCGAGGGCGCTTCCTTAGCCGCAAATGTGGATGCTCCTTTTTCGTGCAAGATCGTCAGATCTTCAGATAGAGAAGGTGGGATCTCTGTACTTGGGGTGCTAGGGTTTGCATTCAAGATACCCTCGTCACTGGCCTCGTTGAGAGGACCAGGGAGATTGGTTGTAACATCCACTATGGCTTTCAATCGTGTGTTATTTTCGGCCATGTTTTTGTGTGGTGTAGAGAATGGTTGCTGGTTGCTCTCTAGATGGATACTATGATTTTGATTCTCGAAATCCCCACAAATGGTGCCAAATTGTTTGGCTCAAAAGTTATCGATCTACTTTATAAGCTTAAAAACAATCAAAAGATAAATAAGGATAAATCGTAATCAAATATAATATGATCTAGAGACAAAAGAGATGAAATTATTGCAGTAGATCTGATAAGATGAACTTTAGAATGAGTATTTGTTAGCTTTAAAGATAGAGAGAGAATGAAAGAAAATAAGAGAGTAATGTTATTCAAGAATCATAATGATCCCTTTTTTACAATGGGAAGGTCCCCTTTATATAATAGGAGACTTTCCTCGAAATAATTAGAAAAGTACAAAACGTAGTCGACGTCCTCCTAGCGAGGCGCTAGGTCTTAAACGGCGTCGCCTTCATCATTACGTCCAATCCGTACCCTTACTTTAATAGACGTATGTTTCACTGGGCGTACCCTTCGGAGTAGAGAAGTTTAAGGCCAAATTTGACCCCATACAAATTCTTTTACTATGTTTCTGTCTCTCGTTAGTTGAACCCCTAATCCCCGTAGATTTACCGGAATTTTGATGGAATTTAAACCTTCTAACAATTTGATTATTGCAAGATCATATAGAGTTGCAAAACCCTAAATGCAATTTCATTTTACTTCTTTTTCTAAAATACTTTTCATGTGATTTTCTTTAACTATATATGAGTTTCATGTTTGAGTTTTTCTAATGTTCTCCTTTTTTCAAAAAATTCGAGGGAAATCTGAAGTTTCTATTCTTCAGGTGTGCACTAGGTAACCTATTCATTGGCAGCAGATCACACGCAATAAATGTAGTAGAAAAAACGGCCAATTTCCCACCGAAATATTCCGACCAAAAAATATAGTCAAAAAATTCGATGCAATCGGTCGGAAATGGTCTAAAAATATATTTTTTTAATAATAATTATGATGGATATTCCATCCATATCCATCGCAAAATTTTGTGAAAAATATCGCGAAGCCATTAGCGACCAATTCGGTCGGGAAAAAAAAAAGTTGCGACCAATTAGGTCGCAAAAATTTATTAAAACGAGGTTCTGCTGACCTTGTCTGCAACCGATCATCGGTCGGAAACCTTTTTTAAAACCCCCCCCCCCCCCCCCTTTTCTTTCTCTCTCTTTTTTCTATCACGCTCAAACCTCCCCTCACCCCCTCCCCCTACCACCGGCGACGAGACCCCAGCAACAGCACCGCAGGTGACCCTCAGCTGCCCAGGTGGGTATTTCCCTCACCTCATTTTTTTTTTGAAATACACTGATTTTGTTTAATTCCTCCTAATTTGATTTGTAAAAATTGATTGTTCTTAGCTAAATTAAATTTATGACTATTGTTAGTAGAAAAATTAAACTTATGTTGGTAATTTAGAAGTCCCCTTTGAGAATATTATGGGAATGAGAACCTAAAAATATTATTTGAAATAAAATTCAACAATTAAAATATTTAATTTTACCTACTAATTTGGGAATAATATTATCAACTTTGCGATAGTTTTATTAATAATTTCGCTTATTAATTTGTAGTGTTCTTACATTCTTTTTAGGAAAAGGATATGTGCATAGCTTAATTTATGAGATAATGTAGTTGTTTATTGACTTCTTCACTGTTTTTAGTGTACAAAAACATACTTTAAATAGAAGAAAACTTAAAGAGAAAGAAAAAAGTTAAAAAAAAATGAGATGAATAATTCATGTAAATGGTAAGAACTTTACTTAAAATGGAAGACAGGATACAATTATGTCTAATGTTGTGTTTTTCATTACTAACAAACAGTGAAACTTAAGAGCCACAATTTAGTTAGTTCAACTAGTTCTTCGATTAAAGCAACTTCAGATGCTATGTTTCGATTCTCGATTCTAAGTGATCACTATTAAATTCAGAAAAACCCTGGAATTAACAAAAATGGGCAATCTTGAGCCATCCTTAATTTTTCTAGATCCTTAATTGAATTATATTTGAAAATATTTCAGAATTGCTATATATAGATACATATATGTATAGATAGAGAGAGATATATATTTACTAAATATTTTTTTTGTTTGGGTAAATATATTTGTTATTCAATGCTCTTGCTTAATTGTAGTAGTATTTTTTGACTTAACTCATACACAAAGGTGAAAAAGATTAGGTGGATACGCAAAATAAAATAAAATTTAACCTTTCAGAATAAGAACCTTTAAATGAAATAATATTTAACCTTTTTGTGTAGATGGAATTTGGTCATCTTAGATGGATGTATGAAAGAATCACCGAAATCGTAACGGGTTGCGAGATGAATTTATAGAAGCGGTTGCTAGCTTTATTGCTAAGGCAAAGACACTTGATGATTTCTTTATCGAAGGGATGATTAGATGCCCCTATGTGAAATGCAAGTTTCTTAAGTTATTAGGGCCCGATATTGTTACTGTTCATCTGTATAAGAGTCACGACCCAAAATCCAACCCGTCATAATGGCACCTATCGTGAAACTAGGTCAGCCTCAACTCCACAATCAACCCGATAATAATAAGTTTGAAAAAATAATAACGGAAGATTTTAACAGTTAAAGAACTATTTGAAACGTAAGAAATTCCAAGAATAAATACAATCCAGCCCAAAATCGGGGTGTCACTAAGTGCATGAGTATCTAAGAAAAAATACGTAGTCTCATACAATGTCTAAGGGAACAACTGGAAAGTAAGGTGGAGAGCCAAGGCCTGCGAACGCTGTGCAGGTACCTCAATAATCTTCTAAGTCAGAAGCCTCGATCAAACATCCGCCACTGGATCCAAAGTGCCTGAATCTGCACACGAGGTGCATGGGGTAACGTGAGTACACCAACTCAGTAAGTAATAAGACCAACCTTTGGACTTATAGGTAGTGACGAACTCAACCTCCTCAAGGAGAACAGAAATAATGTACAGAAACGTAGGCATACTTTCAGTTAAATAAACAGCTCGAACAGTAAAACAGAGCAGGTATGAACAAGGTAATAGAGTGTAACTCTGCTACATCTACATGCCAATGCACATGCTGTATGGAATGCACCATGCTGAGTGCCTTATGTGCCCACAACCTCAAATGCTCGTCCACTCAGTACTGTATATGGCTCATACGACCCAGGGAAGATCCATCCCGGAATATATACATCTCTGATAGCAATCACTCAGTACTGAGGAAGCACATTCCACAGAGAAGATCCATCTCTAGATAATATCAATAACAAACTTACAACCACTCGGTACTGTATATGGCTCACAAGGCCCAGGGAAGATCCATCCCGGAATATATACACATCACTGAAACCAGTCATACGGTACCGAGGAAGGTCATTCTAGCCTATGGAGAAGATCCATCTATAAATATAAATACTTCAGACCGGATCCATGTCCAGGAAAGATCCATCCCTCAATATCATCAACTGCGGTCACTGGGGGTGTAAAGACTCCGGAGGGGCTTCTCTCTTTAGCCCAAGTGCAATAACAAATCCAACGAAGGCATGTTCAAGATCTCACTGCGGCGTGCAGCCCGATCCCATAGTGTCACTCATAATCAGGCTCTCGGCCTCACTCAGTCATCACTCTCCAGCCTCACCCACGGGCTCACAATGCATGAAACTAGCTCGGAACATTGATGTGATGTGCAAAATAAATAACAACTGAGACTGAGATGTAATATGAAATGCATGAGTACATAATATCAATGAAATCAGTGAGATGACAACAACAAACGACCACTCGGGTCTCAACAGTATCGGTGTGAAGCCCTAGCATGATAACTAGTATGATTTACAGTTCATTTACTTCATCACGTGGAGGAATACACAGATATCAACAGGATAAAATCACTAATCGGTGCCATGGAATAAACCAGGTCATAAATTCTCACGGTGCACACCCGCACGCCCATCATTTGGCATGTGCGTCACCTCAATATCATCATATAGCACATAGTTCGGGGTCTAGAACCCTCATAACCAAGTTTGGAAGCGTTACTTACCTCAACCAAGCCAAAATTCTACTTTGTGATGCCTTTGCCTCTCAAATTGGCCTCTGCATGCTCCGAGTCTAGCCACAACAATTCTATACAATCAACACGAGCTAATGGAATCGATCCCATAAGAAAATGCTAAGCTTAAGACCAAAAGTCAAAAAGTCAACTCAGAAGTCGGGCCCTGGGCCCACATCTCGAAATCTAACTAAAGTCACAAAATCCGACTAACCACTCGATTACGAGACTACCCATACTAGTTTCACTCATTTCTGACTTCGAATCGGCTTTCAAATCCCAAAAATTCATTTTATGAAGTTTCACAATTTTTTTTCAAATTTTCATTCCAAATCTCTACTCAAATGATGAATCTAACATTATAATCATGTATTTTAGCCAAAATTGAGTTAGAATCACTTACCCCGATATTTTTCTTGAAAATCCCTTAAAAAATTACCAAAGCCCGAGCTCTCTAGGTCAAAATATAAAATAAAACCCCAAATCTTGTATTTATAGAGCATCTCTCGGATACCCATCACCGCTGACGCGGAAAAAGCACCGTTGCCGCGGTAAAACCACCGCTAACCGTGCTTCTGGTGGCTGCACAGAGAGGCCTTAGTATTTTGGCCATTACTTTCTCTACAGATATCCAAATTATGATGTCTTTACCTTTCTGAAAACTAGACACGAAGGGCTACAACTTTCATTTTGAATCATCTCAAAATTCCTTGTAGATCAAAAGATATAGGCTTCCGAAGTCGGACCAACGAACTTGCGGGTTCTCCTCCTGGATCGACCCAACGCTCCTTTTTCCGCCCCAGAGGTAAATTTAAGCACCAGAACCATTGCCTGAGTTCCTGTAACGCCCGGACTCGCTCAAAACTTACCCAAAACACACCCAAGGCCCTCGGTACCTCAACCAAACATACCAACACCTCCCATAACATCATTAAAACTTAGTCGAGCCTTCGAATCACTCAAAACAACACCAAAATACCAAATCAGCTTCGGATTCAAGCTTAAGAACTTAGGAACTTAATTCCACAAACAACGTCGAAAACTATCAAATCACCTCCGAATGATCTAAAATTTTGCACACACATCATGAATGACACAACGAACTTACTCCAATTTTTGGAATTCCATTCCGACCCCGATATCAAAATTTCCATTGCCGACCGGAAACACCAAATTTCCAATTTCGCCAATTCAATCCTAAATCTACCACGGACCTCCAAATTCCATTCCGAATGCGCTCCTAAGTCCAAAATCGCCTAACAAAACTAACCAAATCATAAAATCCAAATCCGATAAAATACTAAGAGGTCAAAACTTGGTCAACCTTTCAAATTTAAAGCTTCAAGTTGAGAACCACTCTTTTATATCTATTCCGATTAACCTGGAAAACAAAACCAACGACTCACATGAGTCATAATACATAATATGGGGCTAGTCATGCCCGAGAACTGGCTAGCGAAGTGCAAGTGCTCAAAATGACTAGTCGGGTCTCTACTGTCGGGCCCCCTATTTTCCTCCTCGCGGAGAACGTTCGGGTTTTTACATTTCATGGGGGAACAACTCTTTTCCTTTTGGGAATTGGGTATTTGAAGAGTCGCCACCTAACAGATTATGGTGTGTTAGGGCAACTTGAGCTATTAACTCATGAGACTAGTTTGCATTACCAGAGATTAGGGTAAGGGCTCGAAATAACCTCGGGGAGAAGGTTTTAGGCACCCTCGCGATCTACAACGGTGGGTCCCGCCCGAACTTATATGAATCAATCATTTGAACAAGTAAACAATTTCACCACGTATTTGCAAATAAGGGGCATAATTTCATATTCTAAACACAGGTACGATTCAGGCAAGAAATAAATTTGCACATGCATATGTAAAGAGAAGAAAGTTTATAAAATTAAAACACATATGGAATTGGGAAAAGGGGGGTCCTAGGTTGGTTAGCTTACATGATCATACCCACACAATGCCCGGTAATCACTCATCAACGAGGGGCTACACGTGACATTAGCGCGTAGTCATCATATCCTTAATACCTTATTCCCTCCCCTTGGTCATAGCCTATATAGCAACCTTGAAAGATATCCTATGTGTTCTCTACCCATCCCTTTCTTGTGGCCCTGGAGGTGTTTAGGACCTCTAATTTAGGTAGTTCTAGACCATCCTAAGGTGTTTAAAGGAGAAAAGTCTAAACGTCAACCAAAACAATTAGGACTAAATTTAAAGGGGGGAGCAATTAAAGGCTCACATTTTACCTTCACAAGTAGAACAAATAAGTACAAGTCTTAAACAATTGTTTTAGGTATTTAAGAGAGAAACATTAGAACATGATATCTAGGTGATCAGAGGGTATACAATATCGAATTATTGATCAGGGATGCAGTAAAACCATAAACGACTTTTAAACAAACAACTTGGTATCCAATTAGCATGCTTTCCAGCAATATTAATTAACACGAAAAGAGTATGTTATTCACTTAAACTGATTCAAAACTTACCAGCATGAGCGTAGAGTTGAACTGACCTTAGG
Source organism: Nicotiana glauca (assembly GCA_026770625.1). Taxonomy (NCBI): domain Eukaryota; kingdom Viridiplantae; phylum Streptophyta; class Magnoliopsida; order Solanales; family Solanaceae; genus Nicotiana; species Nicotiana glauca. Next base: position 75,499 of record MU697494.1, on the reverse strand, counting down.
TCTAACTATAGGCATGATTTATGTTTGAACATAAGGTGATGCAGACATGATTTATTTGATCAAGGAAAAATCCCTATAGGCACGGTTTCTATTAAAACTGGTTTTAATCCTATTGACATGATTTCTAAGGAGACAAATTTAAATACATGTTGTAATGGAAACTGAACTTGAATTACTTTACACCCTATAGGCATGATATCTAATCATAGAGCTTATTTAGATCCTATAGGCATGGCTTCTAATTGTGTGAAAGTAAAGCATGCAGAATTCATTTAAACCAAAGTACATCCTATAAGCATATTATCTAACAAAAACATTTTGAATCGAAATAGACCCTATAGGCATGTTATCTACTCGATTTTACCCACAGAATGCAACTACCCACCCCTTTTTCACTAATCACCCCAATGTTTGTTTACAATAATTATTACAGACCAAGAACTGGATATAAATTACAAAAATATAATAGAAGCTAAGCTATAGGGAGCCTGAAGCAGGCCCAAAACAATCATGGTGTACCAAGCCCTTACTGATCTCAAATGCCCAAAGTTCCATAGCCCAATTCATGTCTAGGTGTGTCAGAGTTCCCTAAGGATCTAAAGGATCCTGGATAGCGCTCACACCCTGACTTTCCTCAAACAAAGATTGATTATGTGCAGTGTGAAAGTGCCAGCCCTGATATGCCAGAGTTCAGAGAGATCTCAAGGGTCTCAAGGCAGTACACATATTAGAGGGGCAGGACCTAGTAATTTAAGAGTATTGTAAGAATGCCTAATGATTTGAAAGAGTTTGGTAAGCAGTAGCAAGAGGGCCTTAGGAATGAAAGAGTTTTTCTGAAAACCTGTACTGATTTGAGCAAAACAGTAGTTGGAAAAACATAAAAAAAGAATATTTTGAAATCAGCATACCAGTCTCAGAACAGCCTCAAAATACACTTTTTTTTGCAAGCAGACTTCACACAAGGAGAGAGGGATATGGACACATAGAATGGACCTTATTGACAGTAGACAAATACACAGACTCTTCAAGAAGTCATGGAATTGACAAGTTAATTACAAAGACATGCTGAGAACACACAGGTCTTTAACCATGACAATACACAAACAATGCAACTTGAACATACTAATGAACAAATAGGATTCATGCAATTATCTAAAGTAGGATTGCGGCATGCTAAGCAACATACTAATTACAACTTTTAACAGAACGAACTTAAGCATGCTGAGTGATATAGTAATCAGGGAGTGTAATCTAAGCATGTTGTTAACATTAAGCAACATGATAGTAAAATAATACACAGGACTGAAAGCCACAACTAATCAACTGAAACACCAAAGAAACACATAGTTTTGGGATTTGAATTTAATCAGAACAAACCAGTTAAGGAGAGAATACAGAGTATAGAGCAGAGATGGTACAAGTAGCCAGCCTTGGCTTACAGCCGGTTGGGTTAGTGAGAATTACAAGTAAGAGAACAGAGAGAGAGCTTTTAAAGTGTGAGAGTGTGGAGGAACTAGTGTTCATGTCCAGAAGTGAGGAGTAAAGGAGAGTATATATAGCGGTTAAGAGTAAGGAAAATAAGGTAAAGGGAATCCACCCTTCTGCAATTAAGGAAGCCACAAAATCAATTATACATCAATTAGTATAATTTTCCCTCAATTAAGGGTAATTAACCAACGGTAAAGGCAGAACATATTTAAGGAAAGAAAATCAAACAAGCAATTAGGGGTAAATAGACAGAGGTTTAATTAAGGAAATGATCAGTAAAGAATTAGTGAATATTACAGTTAAATTAAATAAGGTAAGAAGGCTAGTTAAAATTATAAATAAAGGGAATAGTCAGGAATTAGCACATAGGTCTTGAACAAATTGATAAATCAAGAATCCGAATTAATCACTGATTTAAGGAGAAAAGTATAGGTTTACCATGAATAGGCAAAGAATGAACATGGACATATAGAACGAGTAGAAAAGTCGAACCAAGAACATCAATAGAGGCACGGAGAATAATCACAAAAACCAAAGATAGGGCAAAGTTAGTACACAAGAAATCTAGACAAACTCATAATCCAAACAATAATTTCAAAAAATTAGGGCTTTCAGCATAATCGAGTTAGGGTTAAAGCAAACCTCAGAAATCGGTTAAAAGCACACAAGAAACAAGAGATTAAACACTCAAATATTATCGAACGTTTTGGAGAAAGAAAATTTCGGGAAACCCTAGTCATAGAAGTAAAAAATCTGAAGTATGGTAGTGTTTTAAATTAGTCAGTGGTAGAGGAATAAGAGAAGCTTAAAGAAAAATCGCAGAAACTTGAAAAACATTTCAAACATGCAGAGATTCAAACAAAGAACCCAAAACATAGTGCTAAAATCAGTTGACAGTAAAGAAACAAGAAATTTTTAAAGAAAAGTTGCTGACAAACTCAGAATCCTTCCATATCTACAAAGATCGGGACGAATTCATGGCCAAAGATTAGGGTTTTGAGGATAAAGGGGAGGGGTAAAGAGAACCTGGTTTTGAACCAGAGATTTGAACCATGGAACTTCAGTAGAAATCACTCGCAAACCATGGACGAACCCTTTGAAAAGCTTTGAACGAGATCTTGACTAGATCTCTTCGAGGTTTTTCCACAAAAAATCACATAATCGAACAACCAAGGAGATATGAGACAAGTAGAGGCTTCGTACAGCCATAGGACGCCATAGATTGGGCAGGGATTTAAAGGTTTGGGGTCGATTTTGGGTGACGGAGATTAGGGTTATGGGTTTTCAAAGAGAACTCGAGACGAAGAGATTCAAAGCGACTGTTGGTGAAAAATAATTAGGGTTTAGGGGTCGTTTGAAAGTAAAAAAGGAAGGGGTGGATTGTGGCCGTTGATCTCTATGATCAATGGCCGAGATTGAAAGGTTTTGGGGCCGGATTGGGTAATAGGGTTTAGGCTGGGTAGGTTCAGATTAGAATTAGGCTGGGAATTGGGTCAAATTAGGACCAAAAATTGAAATACAAATAGGGCCAGATTTTAAATAGCCACTTTTAATAACTAAATAGTTTATAAAAAATAATAAATAAGTTCCAAAAATATCTTTGTGTACTGAAATGATTTAAAATATTTATTTAACATTTTTAAAAATATAAAAAGATCATTTTATACATTAGTATGGGCTATTATTGCAAAAATATGTAATTTAGCCTAAAAGATGTAAATGTAATTATAAAAATACACTAAAATAATTTAAATACTATGTTGGCATGAATAACGAATTTAGATGGCTAAATCACCATAAAAGTAGAATGAAGGATAATTATTCGATATTTATATAATAAAAAGAGAAGAAATAAATTGATTTGGAGCTTTTTAAAACTGTAAAAAAATTATAAAAATGCTTATGCATGCTTGTTACTGCATAATATATATATATATATATATATATATATATATATATATATATATATATATACGTAAAAAAAATTGGGTATCAACAGCTACAATAAGCAGGGGTTTATGGAAAATTATTATGTGTGGACTATGCATGGGGAGAATCATGTTTGTGTAGATGATGTTCATTTTTTAGATATGACTCCATTTTAATATTATGTTGCACAATTTGTATATTTCTTCTCTTGTTCATTTAAGTATTTTTTTTTATTTCTCATGAAAATAAATAAAAGTAGACTATACGGACTTGGAGTGCAGTCGTCGTCTAGTCGTTCGACCGTATTATTTAGTGGTACTTGTGATTTACCGGAAGAAATTGAGACAATGCGGACAAATCAATGAATTGTCTCAACAATGGAACAATGCTCAAGAAATAATAAGTAAGATGCGGATATTCATGGCAAACCATAGAAAAAACATCACTCAATGGAAGAATCTAACAATGAAGAGACTGAAACCGATGAGGATTGGTAGTAATTTAGATTGTGTAATAGGATATTTAGACTTGATTGGTTGTTGCAAAACTTTGTTCGTTTTAGACTTGGTGTAATATAATTTTGGTTGAAAGCTTCAGATTTTTATGTGGTTTAATAGAATAGATGTTTTTGTTATGTTTAAACAAGTTTGATACTTGTTGTTTTAGGTTCTATTAATAGAATATTTGTGATATTGGCTGTTGTGTATTGGTTTGACCGGGGTGTGGCTTAAAATACAGCAAAATTCTATTGTATTTTATCAAATTTTGCGAGTGATTTTCTACCAAAGTGGTCGAAAATTGGACCTAAAAATATCCAAATTTGAGGATTAAGTGGTCAGAATTTCAGTGAATAATTTTTTTGAGATCTTTCTTTTTGACCGATTCGGTCGAAAATTTAAAAAAATAAAAAAATAAAAATTAAATTACCGATTGATTCGGTTGAAAGAAATAATATATAATGAATTCATATTAATAATATTGCAACTAAACCGACTGATTGTAATGACCCGACTGGTCGTTTTGTATTTTAAAACCCCGTTCCCTTAAAAAACTTTCCGCACCTGCTTTAACTAATTTATGACTTGCGGGGATGGGTGGTTCGGAAGTTGAAAGAGTTTTGAGTAAGAATAAGTCCAATTGCTTCTTTAACAACAACAACAACAACAACAAGAACAACCCAGTATAATCCCACTTAGTGGGGTCTGGGGAGGGTAGTATGTACGCAGACCTTACCCCTACCCTGTGGTAGAGAGGCTGTTTCCAAATAGACCCCCTACATCCTTCCCTCCAAGAACTTCCCACCTTTGCTCTTGGGGAGACTCGAACTCATAACCTCTCGGTTGGAAGTGGGGGTTGCTTACCATCAGAGCAACCCCTCTTGTCTAATTGCTTCTTTAAGTTTCTCTAAAAAGGCCATGTTTAACTTCGGTCAACTTTTTTGGGAAACGGACCCGAATTCGTGATTTGACGATCCCGAAGGGTCCGTGGAAAAATATGGGACCTGGACGTATGTCCGGAATCAAATTCTGAGATCCCTAGCCCGAGTAATAAATTTTTCTGTGAAATTGTTAAATTGAAGTTTTAAAGATTTAAATAAACTAAGAAATCATTGTTTTCCTAGGTACCAGGCTCGGATTTTGATTCCGAAACTTGGTACAGGTCCGAAATATCAGTTAAGACCTACCTGTAAAATTTGGGGTCAATCCGAGTAGTTGAAGGGCGTTTTGACCTGTTGGAAGAAAATTAAGAACTTGAAGTTCAAGGATTTGGTTCAATTGGTTTTGGGGTTCGATTCTTCGATTTAGCATGTTTAAAGGATTCGAGTAGGTCCGCCTTGTGATTTCAGACTTGTTGGTATATTTGAGCTGGGCACGGGAGCCCCGAGCGTCAAACGAGCGAGGCTCGAGTGAAGTTGAAACTTGAAAAAGGACAGAACTTTGCCGCTTCTGTCATAACCGCATCTGCGATTCTTTGACCACAGAAGCGGTACCGCAGATGCGGCCTTTTAATCGCAAAAGTGGAAGGGGCCAGGCCCAGGGAAAATCGCAAAAGTGGCCCAACGACCGCAGAAGCGGTCCCGCTTAAGCGGATCCCAGATCGCAGAAGCGGTCCACCTTTCCAGGCCCAGAACCGCAGGAGCGGTTGGGCTTTCGCAGAAGCGGACTCGCAGAAGTGAGATACTGACCGCAGAAGCGGTCCAGGACTCCTTGCCCATTTCCGCATAAGCGGGAATCCTTTCGCAGAAGCGAAAATATCAGGGCAGAAGGGTTCATTTAATTCGAACCCAAAGTCATTTTTATCATATCTCTTTCCACACTTGGGCGATTTTTGGCGTTCCAAAGAGAAAGTTGCCACATATTATTGCAAGGTAAGTAATCTTCCACTATTACGAGTTAAATTACATGAACATTAGGTATATTAAACACTAAAAATTGGTGAAAAATCAAGGGTTTGAGCTAGAACTAGGGTTTTAGCAAAATTAAGATTTAAGTATAGAATTTGTTATGTAATGAACTAGAAATCATATATTTGTGATCCTTAGATGATAGAGAAAAACTTCCTTCGAAAAATCTCAGAATTCGGGCACGTGGGCTCGGGGTCAGAATTTAGGAAACTTGTGGAAAAAGTTGGGAAATCACTTAAATAGTTAGAATTCAACCTTTTAAGCCTTTATTGACTAGCTCTTGCTTTATTTTAATTTGTTTGTGCTCGTTCGGCTTCGAATTGAGAGTTTGGGCTTGTTCTTGTTATTGGAAGAGCGCTTCGGAGCGAGGTGAGTCTCCTTTCTAACCTTGTAAGAGGGAATTATCCCCATGGGATTATAAAATGAGTAATTGTTGTTAAATACGGGGGCTACGTACGTACTAGGTGACGAGAGTCCGTGCGTAGCTACTATAATGATAATTGTTTAGGTAATTTAGGACCCGCATCATGTCTAATTGGGGAATATTTCTTATTTTAAATTTCCAATATGATCATTTATGAATTTCTAGAGGCTTGAGCAAATGAAAAGTGAACATATGAGCTTGTTGAGCCTTGGCAGGAATTTCCTTATATGTAATTGAGCCTTATGTGCATTCTTGATATTTTCTTGATGATTATGGATCAGGCCGATCGCCTCGGTGAGAATAGATGCATCTATGGTTCGGCCCGCTCGACCCTCGACTGTGCACAGTTTATTTTCTATCGGAGCGGGCCATCGACCTCGTCATGATTGTGCATGATTTATATGCTTACATTTAGACATGGCATGATCACTTGTTTAATATGAAAAAGGAAAAAATGGTAATTTAATTATGGTCAGGAACATGAACATGACTTATCTTTTAAACTTGTATTATTGGAGAGCCTTATGATGTATATCTCACATTGTTATCATATTATCTTGACCTTAGTAAGTATCAAGTCGACCTCTCGTCTCTGCTTCTTCGAGACTAGGCGAGATACTTACTGGGTACATGTTATTTATGTACTCATGCTACGCTTCTATACTTAAATGTACATGATTTGAGGCAGTGGATCTGGGCATCATTCTGGTGCGTTTCAGTGACCACGTCCGGGGCTTCTACGGTGAGTTGCTTCCCTTTCCATACTGATCCGTAGCCGAACAAGTCTTTCTTTGTATTTTTGAAGTCTATCCTGATTCAGAAAGTAGGATAGTATATTATTCTTTTGTATATACTCTACTAGTATATTATTCTTTTGTACTTACTGGGTACATGTTGTTTATGTACTCATGCTGCGCTTCTGTACTTAAATGTACATGATTTGAGGCAGGTGGATTTGGGCATCATTCTGGTGCATTTCAGTGACCACGTCCGGGGCTTCTACGGTGAGCTGTTTCCCTTTCCATGCCGATCCGCAGCCGAAGAAGTCTTTCTTTGTATTTTTGTTTCTGTCTATCCTGATTCACAAAGTAGGATAGTATATTATTCTTTTGTATATACTCTACTAGTTGCCCGTAGCTTGTGACACCAGGTTCTGGCACACACGTTAGTAGACATCCATTTTTTTGGGGTTGTATAACTATTTTAATGCAGTGTTATCACTCTTGGATTTAGTTTTAACTTTGAAAAATCCGTTATGCTTTGTTTTTGGAAAAAGGAAAATGAGAACTTAATTAAACTTCCTCATTGGCTGGCCTGACAACGGTTTCGGGCGCCATCATGACCTATTATGGAAAATGGATCGTGACAACATGGTATCAGAGCACTAGGTTCACGTAGGTCTCACAAGTTATGGGCAAACCTAATAGAGTCTTGTAGATCGGTACGGAGACGTCTGTATTTATCTTCGAGAGGCTATAGGGTACTAGAAAAAACTACTCTTTATTCATTTCTATCGTGCAGTGGTCAGTGTGCTAAATTTCCCTCTTCTATTCTCTCACAGATGGTGAGGACTCGTACTGCCGACGTTCCGGACTCGGGTGGAGTTGCTCCCCCCATGGCTAAAGGCCGAGGTAGAGGCCGGGGAAGGGCACCGGCCCGTGGTAGGGGATGCGGATGTCCCAGGGCTATTCCAGATGCACCACCAGCAGATCCTACGGGGGATCCTATTGTTGAGGAGCAGGGCGAGGTGCCCGCAATTGTGCCTACTCCAGTGGATTTCATGACTGTGCCGGGATTTCAGGAGGTCATGGGCCGTATGCTTCGATTCATGGATAATATGACTCAGGCTGGTTTATTTCCAGCAGATTCGGATACCTCACAGACAAGGGGGAGCACAGACCCCTACTGCACAGGCTCCAGGTCATGCAGCCGCAATTTATCATACTCTGGGTGCACTACCTGCGGAGGGGGTTCAGCCAGTTGCTGCAGTGGCACCCCAGCCCAGGCCAGCTGTGGACGGCGATCCGCAAAAGTTATTAGACAGATGGACCAGGTTGCACCCTCCAGTCTTCGGGGGTGAGCGTCATGAGGACGCCCATGATTTCATTGACAGGTGCAGGGACAGACTACACAATATGAGGATATTGGAGTCGCATGGAGTCGACTTCACTACTTTTCAGCTGGAGGGCAGGGCCCGTAGATGGTGGCAGTCTTGTTCACTTAGCAGGCCAGCAGGCGCTCCTCCCCTCACTTGGGGTCAGTTCACTCAGTTATTCCTTGATCGGTACATTCCACCTCTGAAAGGGAAGAGTTGCATCATCAGTTTGAGCATCTGGAGCAGGGTCATATGTCAGTGATCGATTATGAGGCGAGGTTCTCTGAGTTGTCTCGCCATGCACTCATGATACTCCCCATAGAGGCAGAGAGAATACGGAGATTTTTTGCGGGGTTACATCCCACTATCCGGTCGGGTATGGCCCATGTGGTAGAGATGGGCACTGGATATCAGCTAGTACTTGAGATTGCTCGTAGGATTGAGGGTTACCGTTTGAGGGGTAGAGAGTAGATGCAGCAGGATAAGAGGGCCAGATTCCCAGGAGAGTTCAGAGGCGCCCCAGCTAGGGGTAGAGGTCACTTTGGGAGGGGTCAGCCCAGTAGGCCCCCAGTTCCAGCACCACCACCGGCTCGGGGTGCTCCAGCATGCTCCTATTTCAGTGCCATGCCAGAGAGTTCTTATCGCCCGCCAGCTATTCAGGGTTCATCCAGTGGGTATTCAAGTCCTACGGAGTCTTCCGGTTCTTATTTCAGTGCTATGCCGAAGAGTTCTTACCGCCCGCAAGCTATTCAGGCTTCTTCTAGTGGGTCTTCTGGTATTCAGGGTCAGCCATCCGGACAGCAGGATGCCACACCACATTGTTTTGAGTGCGGGGACACAGGCCACATGAGGAGATGCTGCCCCAGGCTTAGGGGCAAGGCAGTACAGCAGGGGCAGCAGCCCATGACTCCAGCACTAGCGGCCCAAACACCTAGAGGTGGAGGGCAGACTGGTAGAGGCCGATCCAGAGGTGGAGGCCAGACAGGGAGAGGTCAGCCAACTACTCCGCAGTCAGGTGGAGGCCAGACAGCCGGTGCTCCAGCCAGATTCTATGCTCTTCCAGCCAGGCCAGATGCATTGGCCTCAGATGCCGTCATCACAGGTATTATTTCCGTCAGCGGTAGAGATGCATCGGTATTATTTGATCTAGGGTCTACTTATTCATATGTATCATCTCTGTTTGCTCGTTTCCTGGCTATTTCTCCTGAGCCCTTAGGTGTTCCTGTTCATGTGTCCACTCCTGTGGGTGATTCTGTGGTTGTGGACCGGATCTACCGGTCTTGTGTGGTTACTTTCTATGGTTTTGAGACTAGAGCAGATCTTATGTTGCTCAATATAATCGATTTTGAGGTTATCCTGGGCATGGATTGGTTATCTCCATATCATGTCATTCTAGATTGCCATGCCAAGACTGTTTCTCTAGCGATGCCAAGATTGCCGAGATTGGAGTGGAAGGGCTCCACAGTTGATACGCCTAGCAGGGTTATTTCTTTCCTGAAGGCTCAGCGCATGGTGGAGAAGGGGTTTTTGGCTTATTTAGCTTATGTGCCAGACACCACCGCAGATTCCCCGATGATTGATTCATTGCAGTAGTCCGAGAGTTCGCCGATGTTTTTCTTTCTGATCTTCCTGGCATGCCTCCAGATCGTGATATTTATTTCTGTATTGATTTGGCTCCAGGCACTCAACCTATATCTATTCCGCCATACCATATGGCTCCTAAGGAGCTAAAGGATCTAAGGGAACAGTTGGAGGAGTTGTTAGTAAAGGGGTTTGTTAGGCCCAGTTTATCGCCTAGGGGTGCACCAGTGCTATTTGTAAAGAAGAAGGATGAGACTATGCGGATGTGAATTGATTACCGCCAGTTGAACAAAGTCACCATCAAGAACAAGTATCCATTGCCCCGTATTGATGATTTATTTGACCAGCTGCAGGGTGCTAGGGTGTTCTCTAAGATTGACTTGAGGTCAGGGTATCATCAGCTGAAGATTCAGGATTCAGATGCTCCGAAGACCGCATTCAGGAATAGATATGGCCACTATGAGTTTCTGGTGATATCATTTGGCTCGACCAGCGGCATTTATGGATTTGATGAACAGGGTGTTCAGGCCTTATATTGGTTCATCCGTTATCGTCTTCATTGATGACATCTTGATATACTCGCGTAGCCTGGGGGAGCACGAGCAGCATCTGAGAGTAGTGCTTCAGACCTTGCGAGAGCAGCAGCTTTATGCTAAGTTCTACAAGTGCGATTTTTGGCTGGAGTCAGTGGCATTCTTGCAGCATGTAGTGTCAGGGGAGGGTATTAAAGTGGATCCCAAGAAGATTGAGGCAGTTCAGAGTTGGCCACGTCCTACTTCAGTGACCAAGATCAGAAGTTTCCTGGGGTTGGCAGGTTATTACCGGCGATTTGTGCAGGGCTTTTCATCTATTTGCATCACCTCTGACCAGATTGGCCCAAAAGGGTGCCCCATTCTGTTGGTCCGACAATTGTGAGGAGATCTTCCAGAAGCTCAAGACGGCTTTGACTACGGCACCAGCTCTTGTATTGCCTTCTAGTTCAGGGATGTATACAGTTTGCGACACTTCTCGCGTTGGCTTGGGATGTGTATTGATGCAGGAGGGGCGAGTTATTGCATATGCTTCACGTCAGCTGAAGGTTCATGAGAAGAATTACCCTGTGCACGATCTGGAGTTGGCGGCGATTGTTCATGCTCTCAAGATATGGAGGCATTATTTGTATGGGGTGTCGTGTGAGGTTTACACCGACCATCGCAGCTTGCAGCATTTGTTCAAGCAGAGATATCTTAATTTGAGGCAGCGCGGGTGGCTTGAGTTACTAAAGGACTATGACATTACCATTGTTTATCATCCAGGTAAGGCGAATGTGGTCGCGAATGCCTTGAGCAGAAAGGCGGAGAGCATGGGTAGCTTGGCGTTCATTCCTGCTGAGATGAGACCATTAGCTTTGGACATCTGGTCTTTAGCTAACATACTTGTGAGGTTTGGACATTTTGGAGCCCAGCCGAGTTCTAGCATGTGTGGTTGCTCAGTCTTCATTATTGGGGTAGATTAAGGCCTGACAATTCGATGATCTACATTTGGCGACCCTCAGAGAGACGGTACTTCAGGGAGGTGCCAAGGAGATTTCTATTGGCGAGGATGGTGTGTTACGGCTTCAGGAACATGTATGTGTTCCTAATATTGATGGCTTGAGGGAGAGGATCCTAGAGGAGGCCCACAGTTCGAGGTACCCCATTCATCCAGGCGCCACGAAGATGTATCGTGACTTGAGGCAACATTACTGGTGGCGGAGGATGAAGAAGGACATCGCGAAGTATGCAGCTAAATGTTTGAATTGCCAGCAGGTCAAATATGAGCACCAGAGGCCAGGTGGCCTACTTCAGCGGATGCCCATTCCGAAATGGAAGTGGCGGCGCATCACCATGGATTTCGTGGTTGGGTTGCCGCGGACTTTGCGGAAGGTTGATTCGGTGTGGGTTAATTTGGATAGGTTGACCAAGTCGGCCCACTTTATTCCAGTGGCGACTACTTACTCAGCGGAGAGATATGCTCAGATTTACATTCGAGAGATAGTTAGGTTGCACGATGTGCTAGTTTCCATCATATCAGACAGAGGCCCTCAGTTCACTTCCCATTTCTGGAGAGCTGTTCAGAGTGAGTTGGGGACCCGTGTAGAGCTTAGCACGGCATTTCATCCTCAGACCAACGGGCAGTCGGAGCGGACAGTTCAGATTATAGAGGATATGCTTAAAGTATGTGTGATTGACTTTGGAGGGCAGTGGGATCAGTTCTTACCCTTGGTGGAGTTTGCATATAATAACAGCTATCAGTCCAGCATAGAGATGGCCCCGTATGAGGCAGTGTATGATCGGCGTTGTCGTTCTCCTATCGGATGGTTTAAGCCTGGTGAGGCTAAGTTACTTGGTACAGACTTGGTTCAGGATGCCTTGGATAAGGTAAGGTTGATTCAGGAGAGGCTCTGCACAGCTCAGTCCAGGCAGAAGAGTTAGGCGGATCAGAAGGTGCGTGATATATCATTCATGATTATCGAGAATGTTCTCTTGAAAGTCTAGCCGATGAAGGGCATTATGAGGTTTGGAAAGAAGGGCAAGATAAGCCCAAGGTTCATTGTTCTCTTTGAGGTGATGAGGCGAGTTGGAGAGGTTGCCTATGAGTTTGCTTTACCTCCCAGTTTATCGGGAGTTCATCCAGTTTTCCATGTATCGATTCTTCGGAAGTATCATGCCGACCTGTCAGATGTGTTGGATTTCAGTACCATTCAGTTAGATGAGAGCTTGGACTACGGGGAGGATGCCTTGGATAAGGTAAGGTTGATTCAGGAGAGGCTCTGCACAGCTCAGTCCAGGCAGAAGAGTTAGGCGGATCAGAAGGTGCGTGATATATCATTCATGATTATCGAGAATGTTCTCTTGAAAGTCTAGCCGATGAAGGGCATTATGAGGTTTGGAAAGAAGGGCAAGATAAGCCCAAGGTTCATTGTTCTCTTTGAGGTGATGAGGCGAGTTGGAGAGGTTGCCTATGAGTTTGCTTTACCTCCCAGTTTATCGGGAGTTCATCCAGTTTTCCATGTATCGATTCTTCGGAAGTATCATGCCGACCTGTCAGATGTGTTGGATTTCAGTACCATTCAGTTAGATGAGAGCTTGGACTACGGGGAGGAGCCAGTTGCCATTATTGACAGATAGGATCGCCAGTTGAGGTCTAAGAGGATTTATGCGGTAAGGGTCCAGTGGAGGGGCCAACCGGTTGAGGAGGCAACCTGGGAGTCCGAGGAGGACATGCGGAGCAGATATGCCCACTTATTCAGTATTCCAGGTACTTTTCTATGTTCGTTCGAGGACGGACGTTTGTTTAAGAGGTGGAGAATGTAACGACCCGACTGGTCGTTTTGTATTTTAGAACCCCATTCCCTTAAAAAAAACTTCCCGCACTTGCTTTAACTAATTTATGACTTGCGGGGACGGGTGGTTTGGAAGTTGGAAGAGTTTTGAGTAAGAATAAGTCCAATTGCTTCTTTAAGTTTCTCTAAAAAAGCCATGTTTGACTTCGGTCAACTTTCTTAGGAAACAAATTCGGATTCGTAATTTGACGATCCCGAAGGGTCCGTGGGAAAATATGGAACCTGGGCGTATGCCCGGAATTGAATTCCGAGGTCCCTAGCTCGAGTAATGAATTTTTCTATGAAATTGTTAAATTGAAGTTTTAAAGATTTAAATAAACTAAGAAATCATTGTTTTCCTAGGTACCGGGCTCGAATTTTGATTCCAAAACTTGGTACTGGTCCGAAATATCAGTTAAGACCTACCCGTGAAATTTGGGGTCAATTCGAGTAGTTTAAGGGCGTTTTGACCCGTTGGAAGAAAATTAAGTACTTGAAGTTCAATAATTTGGTTCAATTGGTTTTGGGGCTCGATTCCTCGATTTAGCATTATTTTGAGTGTTTCGAGGGTTCGAGTAGTTCCGCCTTGTGATTTCAGACTTGTCGGTATATTCGAGCGAGGCACGGGAGCCCCAAGCGTCAAATGAGCAAGGCTCGAGTGAAGTTGAAACTTGAAAAAGGACTGAACTTTGCTGCTTCTGTCATAACCGCATCTGCAGTTCTTGGACCGCAGAACTAGTACCGCAGATGCGTCCTTTTAATCACAAAAGCGGAAGGGGCCAGGCCATGGAAAACCGCAAAAGCGGCCCAGTGACCGCAGAAGCGGTCCACCTTCCCAGGCCCAGAACCGCAGGAACGGTTGGGCTTCCGCAGAAGCGGACTCGCAGAAGTGAGATACTGACCGTAGAAGCAGTCCAGGCCTCCTTGCCCATTTTCGCATAAGCGGCCCTTTTTCGCATAAGCGGACCCCGCAGAAGCGGGAATCCTTCCGCATAAGCGAAAATAGCTGGGTAGAAGGGTTCATTTAATTCGAACCCAAAGCTATTTTTATCATATCTCTTTCCACACTTGGGCGATTTTGGGGTTCCAAAGAGAAGGTTTCCACATATTATTGCAAGGTAAGTAATCTTTCACTATTATGAGTTAAATTACATGAACATTAGGTAGATTAAACACTAAAAATTGGTGAAAAATCAAGGGTTTGAGCTAGACCTAGGGTTTTAGCAAAATTAAAATTTAAGTATGGAATTTGTTGGGGAATATTTCTTATTTTAAATTGCCAATATGATCATTTATGAATTTCTAGAGGCTTGAGGAAATAAAAAGTGAACATATGAGCTTGTTGAGCCTTGGTAGGAATTTCCTTATATGTAATTGAGCCTTATGCGCATTCTTGATATTTTCTTGATGATTATGGATCGGACCAATCGCCTCGGTGAGAATAGATTCATCTATGGTTCGGGACACTCGACCCTCGGTAGTGCACAATTTATTTTCTGTTGGAGCGGGCCGTCGACCTCGGCATGATTGCGCATGATTTATATGCTTACATTTAGACATGGCATGATCACTTGTTTAATATGAAAAAGGGAAAAATGGTAATTTAATTATGGTCAGGAACATGAACATGACTTATCTTTTAAACTTGTATTATTGGAGAGCCTTATGCTGTATATCTCACATTGTTATCATATTATCTTGACCTTAGTGAGTATCAAGTCGACCTCTCGTCTCTACTTGTTCGAGATTAGACGGGATACTTACTGGGTACATGTTGTTTATGTACTCATGCTACGCTTCTGTACTTAAATGTACAGGATTTGAGGCAGGTGGATCTGGGCATCATTCTGGTACGTTTCAGTGAGCACGTCTGGGACTTTTACGGTGAGCTACTTCCCTTTCCATGCCGATCTACAGTCGAACAAGTCTTTCTTTGTATTTTTGTTTTTGTCTATCCTGATTCAAACAGTAGGATAGTATATTATTCTTTTGTGTATACTCTACTAGTTGCCCGTAGCTTGTGACACCAGGTTCTAGCACGCACGTTAGTAGGCATTTATTTTTTTGGGTTGTATAACTATTTTAATGCAGTGTTATCACTCTTGGCTTTAGTTTTAACTTTGAAAAATCTGTTATGCTTCATTTTTGGAAAAAGGAAAATGAGAACTTAAAATTATACTTCCGCATTGGCTGGCCTGACAACGGTGTCGGGCACCATCATGACCTATTATGGAAAATGGGTCGTGACACTAATGTTAGGCTAAAAATCCATATTTTTGTATGTAATTTGCCTTGTATTATGCCTCTATCTTGTTAACTTTTGTGTGTATGTATGTGACTCGAGCTTAATAATTGTATTTATATATGTAGGAATCAATTTGAAGTGATTTGGTAAGCTTGCATGCAAAGTGAAGTAAAAAAAAAAGAAGAAAAATCTAGAGGGAGTATGACTATGATGCCTAGGTTCGCACCATGTACCAACCAAAACGCCAAAGGCAACAGAGCACAAAAGTTAAAAAGCTTCAGTGTACAGGTTGGCGCTAGACGCTAAGCAAGACGCCCAATGATAGATTTCTTCCTAATTCAGCTAAGACTTGGTAGTTTCGACCCTACACGCCCCCAACATGTATTAAAGAGTTTCTAAACCTATTTCTTAGGCCATCTCCAACGCTAGCACTATTTTTTGCACCAAATTTCACACTAAAATGGTGTAACACCAAATTTACTCCAACCATTACACTATTTTTTACACCAAATCTTCTCTCTCTTTTATATTATATTATTATCTTCTATTTACTTTTCATTTTTTATTTCCTTCAAACTAATACTATCTTTTTTCTTTTTTTCATATTCATTATATATAATTCACATTCACCACTTATATAATCATTTATTACAAAATTATTTTAAAGGATAAATTAACAAAAAGTGAAATCATTGATAAAAGATAATTAAATAAATATTACATCATAGTCAAATTTAATTTAAGTACCACATAAATATTTAAGTTTCTCCTCTATTCTCCCATAAATGCTTGATTAATGCATTACGAAGTGCGAAATGTGCATCTTTATCCTTAGTTTTTTTTGTGTCGAGTTAAAAATTGTTCAAATCGGTGATCTTCATCTACTACCACTTATATAATCATTTTTATGTATTGTTATAATTTTCTTTTTTAAATTTTAGTTTTCACTTTTTAATTTTAGCAACATTAGATATCTTGCATTTGTATTTTTTATTTTTAAATAATGGTTATATTTCTTTTTATACAATTATAATAATAATAAAATTAACTTATAATTTTATATAAATATAATATATACAAAAATTAATATATCAAAAAGTAGGATATAAAATTAAAATTATAAGGATCTTAATATAAAAATTAATTATATACACAATATATGATAAATCATCACTCTATATTTGGTTTAATATTTGGTGCAACACTATTCATACTCTAGAATAGTACAAAAAATGGTGTTGCATTGGAGCAATAAATTTGGTGCAAGATTTAGAATGGCGTTGGAGATGCCCTTATTGGGGAGACATTATTGAAGAGGCAAGAAGGCTAACGGAACACTTGGAAGCAATGAATCACAAGTGTTTTTTCTTTTGTTCTTGCTTAATCTGTATTTTAATACTTTCAATTATTATCATGATTGTTAGTATGGTTATGAGTAGCTAAACTTTCTAATCTAGGGTTTGATAGACCCTATTGGAGGATGATTTTTCACTACATTTAATATAGATTTGCCTTTGATTTTTCTCTACTTATTCAACTATATTTTTGTTGTTGTTGATTGAAGAGATCTCAATTACAACAACCCAGTAAATTCCTACTAGTGGGACTTGGGTAGGGTCATGTGACACAGACCTTACCCCTACCCCATAAGAGTAGAGAGGTTGTTTCCGAAAGACCCTCGGTTCAAGAAAACAAAAATACAAAAGGAGACAATATTAGTATCACCACATAAAATCATAGGAAAAATATGGACAAATCCAGAAGAAAGATGCAAAGCTAAAGCGATAGCTAGTAAATGGGTCCTGCACTGAAAAGTGAAATAGTAAGATACAACATTGCCACTAGCTATCTTAGACAAAAACCCTACCAGACTAGTCTCGCAAAGGTACGAAGAGCTCTCAATTATTTGTGCCTATTTAGTGTGTAGATTGCTCGAGAGAGAGTACACATTTAGGTAGTTGTTAAACAACATCAATTCTAACGTATGTGAGAGATCAATACGGAGGGTTTAAAGGCGGGATTAGAGATAACGAAATCATGGTGTGATCATCATGAGCGGTGAATTAGTGTCATCTAGCGTAGTTTGAGATAATATATCTTGTAAATTATGATAGTTGCTCGAGAGAGAGCTACGACGTCCAAAGTGCTTACGGTCGATACAGAATACTTAGGCGAATTTATAGGAAACGTAGCGGGGGAGATTCCGACAATAGGGGAAATCGTAATTTTAGGCCTCTTCTTAATCTTTTCTCCAACCCTTAGTATCTTTTAGTTGTTAATTTACTATTTTAATTTGTTAATTAATTATTTAGACACAAGAATATTGATATTTACAGCTTAAAAATTGTTCGAGCTTGTCTTCTTAGTGATAATAAATAGTTGTAACTAAACCTTAGTTCTCTGTAGGATTCGACTCCGGACTCTTTGACCGGATATTATATTTGCAGCGACCACTTAGTCTTTTTTATAAGGCATAGTTGGACGTGATCATCCACCAAAGTGGTCGCAAGCTTTAATCTGATCCGGCAACTACACAATTCCCGTCTGGACCGATTCTTCACAAATATTTTGCGATCGTCATTTTTTCGACCACTTGAAATCCATCCGAAATAAGAGATTTCTGACGGATTTCGTTGTCGGAAATCTGGCAATTTTTAGTAGTGACAAAAGATGTAAACCTTCACTAGATAATCCCGATGCGAAGGGCTCTAACTAGGAGGCTGCTAGTAAGGAATCAATGTGAGAAACCACTTATTTAACCAACTTAATCAATCCTTGCAGAATTTCTTTGTGTTCTTTATCCACTGGGATCTTGACACAAGTCAGCAAAAGAGCTTCCTTTGGTCCCATCATGTCACGAACCAATTCCACAAAAGGTCATGATGGCGCCCGACACCGTTGCTAGGTAAGCCACTGCGGAACATTTCCATCTCCCTATGTTAATTTTAGCGGAATTTAAGTGAAATAATTATCCAAATTTGAAATTGGAACCCGAAAGTGATAGATGAAATAAATAACATAATAATACAACCCAAAAAACTAGTCTACCAAAGTGTGTGCCAAGACCTGATGTCACAAGTACGGGCATCTAATAGAATATACAAAAGAAATATCTCTATCCTACTGTCCGAGATAAGGAAAAGACAGCAAAAGTAAAGGAAGACTCCATCCGGCTGCTGAACGGCATAGGAAGGAAGCAGCTCACCGTGGAAGTCTCTACCACAAACTCAAGGGCGCGCACCGAACTGGTAACCAGATGTATCTGCCTCAGATATCTGTACAATTAAGTACAGAAGCGTAGTATGAGTACATAAACAATATGTACCCAGTGAGTATCCCGTCTAATCTCGAAGAAGTAGAGAGATGTCGACTTGATACTTACTAGGGTCAAAATAATGTCATATAAGGTGCTCTGCTAAGCATAAAAATCTCCAATAATTAACAAGTAATAAGGAAAAGAAATAATCATGTTCTTGACCATATTTCAGTTGCCATTTAAAGTTTAAATACTTATCAAGTAAGCAGGTTATGTCTAAGCTTTAGCACATATAAATATATATCATGCGCAACCATGCCGAGGTCGACGACCCGCTCCAACAGAAAATAAATAGTGCACTGCCGAGTGTAGAACGGCGCGAACCATAGATGCATCTATTTCACCGAGGAGATCGTCCCGATCCATAAATATCAATAAAACATTAAGAATGCACATAAAGGCTCATTCATATACAAAAAATCTATCATAGGGTTCAGCAAATTCATATGTTCACTTTTTGTTCTTCTCATGTCTCTAGCATGTCATAAATGATCGGGTTGACAATTTAAATACAAGATATCTCCAAATTAGGCATGATGTGGGTCCTAAACTACCCGAACAATTAATATTATAATAGCTACGCACGGACTCTCGTCACCTAGTACGTACATAGTCCCCGCATTTAGTAGCAATTACTCGTTTATTATACCTATGGGAACAATTCCCTCTTACAAGGTTAGAAAGGAGACTCACCTCGCTCCAACGTGCACCTCCAATTACCAAGAATGAGCCCAAGTCCTTACTTCGAAGCCGAACAATCCCGAACTATTTAATCAGAGTAAAAGCTAATTAATATAGGCTCACAAGATAACTTCCAAGCTATTTAAGCAATTCCACAACCAATTACATGAATTTCCTAAATTTCAACCCCGGGCCAATGTGCCCGGATTCCGAGTTTTTTCGAAGGAAGTTGTTCTCTACAACCTAAGGATCAATAACATATGATTTCTAGTCCATTTCATAACAAATTTCATGATCAAATCTTAGTTTTATTAAAACCCTAGGTCTAGCTCTAACCCTTTGATTTCACCTAATTTTTAGTGTTTAATCTACCTAATATACATGTATTTAAACTAATAATGATGGAAATAACTTACCTTGAAATGTTAAGCTGAAGCCTTCTCTCAAGAGCCCCCAAATCGCCCCAAGGTTGAGTGTAAAATGATAAAAATAGTGTTTGAGCTCGAATTAAATGAAGCCTACTGCCCAGCGACTTTCGCTTCTGCGGTTAGGGGACCGCATCTGCGGGCCCGCACCTGCGATAGGGAAGCCGCATCTATAGAATTGGGCAGAAAGGGGCTGGACCGCTTCTGCGGTCTGAGGCCCGCATCTGCGGAGCCGCATCTGGGGCTAGGAGTTGCTTCTATGGAGCCACATCTACGGCTACGGTTCTGGCCTGGGTTACCCTTGGCCGCTTCTGTGATCAATTAACCGCATCTGCGGTCCTAGAACCGCAGATGCGGTTATGGCAGAAGTAGAAACTTCAGCTATTCTTCAATTTTTCTACTTCGCTCGAACCTCGCTCGTTTGACGCTCGGGGCTCCCGAGCCTCGCCCAAATATACCGACAAGTTTGAAATCACGAGGCGGATCTACTCAAACCCTCGGAACACCTAAAGCAACGCTAAATATTGAAATCACCCCCCAAAACCAAATGAATCAAACTATTGAACTTCAAGTTCTTAATTCTCTCCTAACTGGTCAAAATGCCCTTAGACTACTCGGATTGGCACCAAATTTTACAGGCAAGTCTTAAACAACATTACGGACCTGCACCAAGATTCGAAACCACAATCTGATCCCGATACCTAGGGAATCCATTATTACTTAGTTTCTTTAATTATTTAAAACTTCAATTAAACCATTTTAAATAAAAATTCATTAGTCGGGCTAGGGACCTCGGAATTCGATTCCGGTCATATGCCCAGGTCCCATATTTTTCCACGAACCCTCTGGGACCGTCAAATCACGAATTCGGGTCCGTTTTCCCAAAAAGTTGACTGAAGTCAAACTTGTTGTTATTAAGAAAATTTTAAAGAAGCAAATGGGCATGTTTTACTCAAAACTCTTCCAACTCCCGAACCAATCGTCCCCGCAAGTTATAAATTATCTAAAGCAAGCGCGAGAAGTTTTATTTAAGGGAACGGGGTTCTAAAATGCAAAACGACCGGTCGGGTCGTTACATTCTCCACCTCTTAAACAAACGTCCATCCTCGAACGGACATAGGAAAGTACCTGGACTGCTTAATAAGTGGGGATATCTGCTCTGCATGTCCTCCTCGGACTCTCAGGTCTCCTCCTCAGCCGGTTGGCCCCTCCACTGGACTCTCACCGCAGAAACTCTCTTGGACCTCAACTGGCGATCCTGTCTATCAATGATGGCAACTAGCTCCTCCTCATAGCCCAAACTCTCATCTAACTGGATAGTACTGAAGTCCAACACATGGGATAGGTCGACATGGTACTTTTGGAGCATCGAAACATGGAAAACCGGATGAATTCCCGATAAAATGGGGGGTAAAGCAAGCTCATAGGCAACCTCCCCAACTCGCCTCAACACCTCAAAGGGTCCAATAAACCTTGGTCTTAGCTTGCCCTTCTTCCTGAACTTCATAATGCCCTTCATTGGCGAAACTTTCAAGAGAACCTTCTTGCCAATCATGAATGATACATCACGCGCCTTCTGATCCGCGTAACTCTTCTGTCTGGATTGAGCTGTGTGGAGCCTCTCCTGAATAAACATTACCTTATCCAAGGCATCCTGTACCAAATCTGTACCAAGTAACTTAGCCTCGCCAGGCTCAAACCACCCGATAGGAGAACGACAATGTCAACCATATAAAGCCTCATACGGGTCCATCTCTATGCTGGACTGATAGTTGTTGTTGTAGGCAAACTCTGCTAAAGGCAAGAACTGGTCCCATTTCCCTCCAAAGTCAATCGTATATGCTCTAAGCATATCCTCTAAAATCTGAACTGTCCGTTCCGACTGCCCGTCGGTCTGAGGATCGAATGTTGTGCTAAGCTCTACACGGGTCCCCAACTCACTCTGAACGGCTCTCTAGAAATGGGAGGTAAACTTAGGGCCTCTGACTGATATGATAGAAACTAGGACACCATGCAATCGGACTATCTCCCGAATATAAATCTGAGCATACCTCTCCGCTGCATAAGTAGTCGCCACTGGAATGAAATGGACCGATTTGGTCAACCTATCCACAATGACCCACACTGAATCTACCTTCCGCAAAGTCCGCGGTAACCCGACTACGAAGTCCATGGTGATGCGTTCCCACTTCCACTCTGGTATAGGCATCTGCTGAAGTAGGTCACCTGGTCTCTGATGTTCATACTTGACCTGTTGGCAATTCAAACACTTAGTCACATACTTCACTATGTCTTTCTTCATCCCCCGCCACCGTTAATGCTGCCTCAAATCACGATACATCTTCGTAACTCCCGGGTCGATAGAATACCGCAAACTGTGTGCCTCCTCTAGGATCCTCCTCCTCAGACCATCAACATTAGGAACACATAGACGACCCTGGAGTCGCAGAACGCAATCCTTGCCAATAGACACCTCTTTGGCACCTCTCTAAAGTACTGTCTCTCTGAGAACCGCCAAATGCGGATCATCGAGCTGTCGGGCCTTAATCTCCCCCAATAACAAAGACTCAGCAACCACACATGCTAGAACTCGGATGGACTCTGAAATGTCTAACCTCACAAGCCTGTTAGCTAAGGACTGGATGTCCAGAGCTAGGGGCCTCTCCTCTACTGGAATGAATGCCAAGCTACCCATACTCTTCGCCTTTCTGCTCAAGGCATCCGCGACCATATTTGCCTTGCCCGGATGATAAAGAATGGTAATGTCATAATCCTTTAGCATCTCAAGCCACCTGCGCTGCCTCAAATTGAGATCCCTTTGCTTGAACAAATGTTGTAAGCTGCGGTGATCGGTGTAAACCCCACAAGGCACCCCATACAAATAGTGCCTCCATATCTTAAGAGCATAAATAATCGTTGCCAACTCTAGGTCGTGCACAGGGTAATTCTTCTCATGAACCTTTAGCTTACGCGAAGCATATGCAATAACTTGCCCTTCCTGCATCAATACGCATCCCAAGCCAGCGCATGAAGCGTCGCAATATACCGTATGCATCCCTGATCCAGATGGCAATACAAGAACCGGTGTCGTAGTCATAGCTGTCTTGAGCTTCTGAAAGCTCTCCTCACAATCATCGGACCAAATGAATGGGGCACCCTTCTGAGTCAGTCTAGTCAAGGGTGATGCAATAGATGAAAAGCCCTGCATAAATCGCTGGTAATAGCCTGCTAATCCCAGGAAACTCCTAATCTCGGTCACTGAAGTGGGGCGTGGCCAACTCTGAACTACCTCAATCTTCTTGGGATCTACCTTAATACCCCCTCCGGACACAATATGCCCCAAGAATGCCACTGACTCAAGCCAAAACTCACACTTGGAGAACTTAGCATACAGCTTCTGCTCTCGCAAGGTCTGAAGCACTACTCTCAAATGATGCTCGTGCTCCCCCAGGCTACGTAAGTATATCAAGATGTCGTCAATGAAGATGATAACAAAGGAATCAATATAAGGCCTGAATACCCTGTTCATCAGATCCATAAATGTTGTTGGTGCATTAGTCAAGACAAAAGACATCACCAGTAACTCATAGTGGCCATATCTAGTCTTGAATGCAGTCTTCGGAACATTCGAGTCCCGAATCTTCAGCTGATGATACCCGGACCTCAAGTCAATCTTAGAGAATATCCTATCCCCCTGCAATTGGTCACAAATCATCAATACGAGGCAACGGATACTTGTTCTTGACGGTGACCTTGTTCAACTAGCGGTAATCAATGCACATTCGCATAGTCCCATCCTTCTTCTTCACAAATAGCACTGGCGCGCCTCAAGGTGATACACTGAGCCTGACAAACCCCTTTGCTAACAACTCCTCCAGCCACTCCTTTAACTCCTTAGGAGCCATACGATATGGTGGGATAGATATAGGCTAAGTGCCTGGAGCAAGTCAATACAGAAATAAATATCACGATCTGGAGGCATGTGTCAAGACCCAATTTCCCATTCTTTGGGTTTCGTGATGGCACCTAGTCTTAAGAACTAGGTAAGCCTAATAATTGCGGAATAACAACCATGAATAATAACATCTAAAATTCTTCTGAAATAGAATTCTTACAAAATTAACATCTTCCCAAAACCCGGCAGTACAAGTCATAAGCTCTATAGAGTTTTTCGCTACCATTTCTAAACACAACTGTAAGGAAATAAGTACAGTAGTGAGAATATCAAATAAGAAGGTGACTCCGAAGCCTGCAAATGCTGCAACAGGTTTACCTTGAGACTTCACCGCAACGAATAGCTACTATCGACCAAATACCTAGATCTGTACACAAAAATATATAGAAGTGTAGTATCAGCACAACCGACCCCATGTGCTGGTAAGTGCCTAGCCTAACCTCGTCGAAGTAGTGACGAGGCTAGGACCAGACTACCAAATAAACTTGTGCAAGATAGCATACAAAATAATAGGAAGTAGATAACAATGATGGCAACAATGATCAACCAGTGATATAAATAGCAAGCAACAAGAACAACATAATTATTTCTCAACAAATAATAAATACAAGTGTAATCAATTAATGAAGTCCTTCGAATATAAATCTTTCGCCTATAAATCCTTCAAGTAATAACCTCCAAGATAATATGCTTTTCAATAACTATATTTTGAATATATTTCCTTCAAATAAATATCTTTTAAATAAGCATCTTTCGAATATAATTCTTTTGAGTAAAGGTCACCTTGTGACACCTCATTTCATAATCATAATAATATAGGTCTCATCCCACGTTCATATTTTTTCGGCATCTCGTGCCCATATTTGTATCACAACCGCACGGACAACTCACGTGCCATTAAATAAAACTATAATATTTTTTCCGTCACCTTGTACCCACATATTTCTGTCTCGCGTTGCACAATAATATTCTCATGTTACTCAATTCATAGGTTCTATACGTAATACAATTAAGAATATTCAAGGAGCCTCATTCACTTAACATAAAGTCGAGTACAGCTTCCAACCTAATTAGGAAATCAATAAGAAAAGATGGAGTTATTTTTTTGAAGTCATTTGATAAAGAAAATACCCTTTTCAATTAAAGTACAATATCGAATGAATCATTACCTTTAATACGAGAAATCAATAAATCAAAACATAGTAGAAATTCCTTTTTAAGTAAAGTACAACCTCAAACGGCTTAAGCAAAGTTTAGTTGAGAAATCAATTGAGTTAAACATGTAACAATTGTTGAAATTTGGAGTTTTGAACATATATAAAAAAAATAAGGCGAGGCATTGTAAACACTATGGATTCCAACACAAAGGATCACAACAGTAAATGGATCTAAACAGTTAATACACTTAAATTGTTTATAACAAGTAAAAAAAATAGGGAAGAGAAAAAATGCTTCGGAGAATAAAAGGTAAAACAATATATCAAGAGAATTATAAAGGAAATCAAATCCAACCACTAACAAGAATAAGGAAAACAAAGGCAGATTTCACTTTATTTTCACCTCTTGTTGCATGCGTGCAACCTGATCCCATTTCCTGTATCCCGTGGCAGGCGTGCCACCCGCTCCCATTTCATGTATCTCGTGGTAGGCGTACCACCCGCTTCCATTTCATGATATCTCGTGGTAGGCGTACCACCAGCTCCCTTGTGGTAGGCGTACCACCCGCTCCCATTTTATTATATCTTATGGTAGGCGTACAACCCGCTCCCACTTCAATTATATTTTGTGGTAGGTGTACCACCCACTCCCATTTCGATTATATTTTGTGGTAGGCGTACCACCCGCTCCCATTTCAATTATATTGTGGTAGGCGTACACCCGCTCCCATTTCAATTATCTTGTGGTAGGCGTACCACCCGCTCCCATTTCAATTATCTTGTGGTAGGCGTACCACCCGTTCCCATTTCAATTATCTTGTAGTAGGCGTACCACCCGCTCCCATTTCATACCAACAAAAATCACAAAGAATCTCGGCAAGGGAACAACAATATCCAGGCAAAGGAACAATAATATTTCAATAATATCCCGACAAGGGAACAATAATATTTTAATAATATCCCGGCAAGGGAACAATAATATCAAAATAATAATATCCCGGCAAGGAAATAATAATATTTTAATAATATCCCGGCAAGGAAATAATAATATCCCGGCAAGAGAACAATAATATTCCGACAAGGGAACAATAATATTTCAATAATATCCTGGCAAGGGAACAATAATATTTCAATAATATCCCGGCAAGGGAACAATAATATCAAAATAATAAAATCCCGACAAGGGAACAACAATATTTCAATAATATTCCGACAAGTGAACAATAATATTTCAATAATATCCCGGCAAGAGAAAAATAATATCAAAACAATAATAACATATGAAGCGCAATAAATCACAACGGAGTGATCACAATTATAATACAAGACTCACGGGCATGCTTGACACCAATGTATAGATACTCGTCACCATGCCTAGACGTCGTACTCCACAATTAACATGTAACAAATAAGACACAACTCCTAATCCCTCAAGCTAAGATTAGACCAAACACTTACCTTGCTTTGCTACCAATTCAAAATTCCAACAAGCCTTTGTCTCGCGAATTCGTCCGAAGCTTCAAATCTAATCAAAATAATTCGATAAAGTCAACGAGAATTATAGAATTAATTTCATAGGGAACGGCTACATTTTTCAATAAAAATCCGAAATTAAGTAAAAATTCGCTCGTGGGGACCACGTATCGGAATCCGACAAAAATCATGAAATATGAGGGCTCATCCAACCCCAAGTCTAACCATACCAAAATTACTAAATTTCGATAACATTTCGACCCTCAAATCCTCAAATCTATCCGAGAGGGTTTTAAAAATCTTCCAACTAAATTCACAGATTTAATGCCAAAACTAGTAATAGATTCGGGTAATCTAACCAAAATTAAGTTAAGAACACTTACCCCATTGTTTTCTCTGAAAATCTCCCGAAAATCGCCTCTCCCCGAGCTCCAATTTTGTAAAAAATGGAAATATAACTCAACATTCTGTCCAGAAAAATTTCCCGTGTTACTGTTCACGCGTATTACTGTTTACAGGTACTGTTCACATACTTTTCATGGATACTGTACATATATATTGTACACTATTCACGGATACTGTTCACAGTTCTGTGAAAAAATGCAGCAGCTTTTTTCCGGTCAAAATCGATCCGTTAACCTTCCGAAATCCACCCGAGGCCTTCGGGACCTCAATAAAATGCATCAACCAGTCATAAAACATCATTCAAACTTGTTCCCACCTTCGAAACGTTCAAAACAACATCGAAAACACCAATTTTTTTCATCGGATTCAACCCTAAGAATTCCAAAAACTCTAAAAGTCTATCAAACCTCGTCTGAATGACCTGAAATTTTGCACACACATCACGTTTAACACGACGGAGCTACTCCACCTTTCGTAATTCCATTCCGACCCTTGGATCAAAATCTCACTATCAAACCAAAAACTTTAAAAATGCGACTTTTGACATTTCAAGCCTAAATTAGCTACAGACCTCCAAAACAGAATCCGAACACGCCCCTAAGTCTAAAATCACGATACGAAACTACCGAAATGGTCAAAACTTGGAACCGGGTTCGTTTGCTCAAAATGTTGATCGAAGTCAATTCAATTGAGTTTTAAAGCTCTAATCCATAATTTAGTCCATTTTTCATACAAAAAACTTTCGAAAAATTATACGGACTGCGCACGCAAGTCGAAAAATTATTGATAGCAATTTTCAATGTCTTAAAATGCCGAGATAATTATTTAATTTAAATATGAAATTTTGGGTCATCACAGCATGCCAGGAAGATCAGAAGGAAAAACATCAGCGAACTCTCGAACCACTGGCACTGAATCAATCGTTGGAGACTCTGCGGTGACGTCTCGAACATAAGCTAGATAGGCCAAACACCCCTTCTCGACAATGTGTCGGGCCTTCAGGAAAGAAATGACCCTGCTAGGCATATTAACCGTGGAACCCTTCCACTCCAATCTCAGCGATCCTGGTATCACTAGTGAAACAGTCTTGGCATGGCAATCAAGGACGGCGAGATATGGAGATAACCAATCCATGCCCAGGATGACCTCAAAATCAATCATATCAAGCAACAAAAGATCTGCTCTAGTCTCGAAACCATAGAAAGTGACCACACAGGATCGGTAGATCCGATCCACAACCACAGAATCACCCACAGGAGTAGACACATGAACATGAGTGCCCAAAGGCTCAGCAGAAATAACCAGGAAACGAGCAAACAGAGGTGATACATATGAGTAGGTAGACCCCGGATCAAATAATACCGAAGCATCTCTACCACTGACGGAAATAATACATGTGATGACGGTATCTGAGGCCAATGCATCTGTCCTGGCCGGAAGAGCATAGAATCTAGCTGGAGCGCCGGCTGTCTGGCCTCCACCTGACTGAGTAGTAGCTGGCTAACCTCTCCCTGTCTGTCCTCCACCTCTAGGACGGCCTCTACTTGTCTGCCCTCCACCTCTAGGTGGCTGGGCAGCTGGTGCTGAAATCATGGGCTACTGGCCATGCTGCACTGCCTTGCCCCGAAGTCTGGGGCAATATCTCCTCATGTGACCAGGGTCCCCGCACTCAAAGTAACTCCGCGGTGCGGCGACCTGCTGTCCGGAGGGCTGACTCTGATAACCTAAAGATCCCATGGAAGAAGCCTAAATAGCCGGTGGATGGTATGAACCCTCCGGCATAGCACTAAAATGAGGACTGGAAGAATCCGGATGACCTGAATACCCACTGTAGGTGCCCTGAATAGCTGGTGGGCGATAAGAACTCTCCGGCATAGCGCTAACATAGGAGCGCGCGGGAGCACCCCGAGCAGGTGGTGGTGCTGAAACTGGGGGCCTGCTGGGCTGGCCCCTACCTAACTGACCTCTACCCCTAGATGGGGCGCCTCTGAACTCTTCGGAGAACCTAGCCCTCTTATCCTGCTGCATCTGCTCTCTACCCCTCAGACAGTAACCCTCAATCCTGCGTGCAATCTCAACCACTAGTTGGTACCCTGTACCCATCTCTACCTCTCGAGCCATACCGGACCGAATGGTGGGGTGTAACCCTGCAATAAACCTCCGCACTCTCTCTGCCTCTGTAGGAAGTATCATAAGTGCATGGCGAGACAACTCAGAGAAGCTCACCTCGTAGTCGGTCACTGATATCTGACCCTGCTCTAGGTGCTCAAACTGATATCGCAACTCTTCCCTCTCAGAGGGCGGAATGTGTCGATCCAGGAATAACTGAGTGAACTGACCCTAAGTGAGGGGAGGAGAACCTGCTGGCCTGCCAAGAACATAGGACTACCACTATCTACGTGCCCTGCCCTCAAGCTGAAAAGTAGTGAAGTCAACTCCATGCGACTCCAATATCCTCATGTTGTGCAGTCTGTCCCTGCACCTGTCTATGAAGTCCTGGGCATCCTCATGACGCTCACCCCCAAAGACTAGAGGATGAACCCTGGTCCATCTGTCCAATAACTTCTGTGGATTACCATCCACAACTGGCCTGGGCTAGGGTTCCACTGCAGCAACTGGCTGAGCCCCACCTGCGGGTAGTGCACCCAAAGTCTGATATACTGCAGCTACATGAGCTAGGGCCTGAGCAATAGGGGTCTGGGCTCCCCCTCCTGCCTGTGAAGTAGCTGGGTCTGCTGGAAATAAACCAGCCTGAGTCATAGTGTCCATGAACCGTAGCATGCGTCCCATGACCTCCTGAAATCCCGGTGATGTCATGAAATCCGCCGGGGTAGGCTCAGTTGCGGGCGCCTCGCCCTGCTCCTCAATAATATAATCCTCCACAGTGCAACTGGAACGGCTCTGAGACGCCCTCGTCCCCTACCACGGGCCGGTGCCCTCCCCCAGCCTCTACCTCAGCCTCTAGCAACGGGGGGAGCATCTCCTCCCGGGTCCAGAACGTCAGCGGTATGAGTTCTCACCATCTGTGAGAGAATAGAAGAGAGAAATTTAGTACACTAAGCATTGCATGACATGAAACGAATAAAAAGTAGTCTTTCCTAATACCCTATAACCTCTCGAATATAAATACAGACGTCTTCGTACCGATCAACAAGACTCTATCAGGTTTGCCCGTAACTCGTGAGACCTACGTGAACCTAGTGCTCTGATACCATATTGTCACGATCCATTTTCGCAATAGGTCATGATTGTGCCCGACACCGTTGCCAGGTAAGCTACTGCGGAACATTTCCATCTCCTTATGTTAATTTTAGTGGAATTTAAGTGAAATAATTATCCAAATTTGAAATCGGAACCCGAAAGTGATAGATGAAATAAATAACATAATAATACAACCCTAAAAACTAGTCTACCAAAGTGTGTGCCAAGACCTGGTGTCACAAGTACGGGCATCTAGTAGAATATACAAAAGAAATATCTCTATCCTACTGTCCGAGATAAGGAAAAGACAGCAAAATTAAAGGAATACTCCATCCGGCTGCTGAACGGCATAGGAAGGAAACAGCTCACTATGTAAGTCTCTACCACAAACTCAAGGGCGCGCACCGAACTGGTAACCAGATGTATCTGCCTCAGATCCTGTACAATTAAGTACATAAGCATTGTATGAGTACATAAATAATATATACCCAGTGAGTATCCCGTCTAATATCGAAGAAGTAGAGACGAGATGTCGACTTGATACTTACTAGGGTCAAAATAATATCATGATAAGGTGCTCTGCTAAGCATAAAAATCTCCAATAATTAACAAGTAATAAGAAAAAGCAATAATCATGTTCTTGACCATATTTCAGTTGCCATTTAAAGTTCAAATACTTATCAAGTAAGCAGGTCATGTCTAAGCTTTAGCACATATAAATATATATCATGCTCAACCATGCCGAGGTCGATGGCCCGTTCCAACTGAAAATAAATTATGCACTGCCAAGGGTAGAACGGCGCGAATCATAGATGCATCTATTTCATCAAGGAGATCGGCCCTATCCATAAATATTAATAAAATATCAAGAATGCACATAAAGGCTCATTCATATACAAAAAATCTATCATAGGGTTCAGCAAATTCATATGTTCACTTTTTGTTCTTCTCATGTCTCTAGCATGTCATAAATGATCAGGTTGACAATTTAAATACAAGATATCTCCAAATTATGCATGATGTGGGTCCTAAACTACCCGAATAATTAATATCATCGTAGCTACGCAGGGACTCTCGTCACCTAATACGTACGTAGCCCCCGCATTTAGTAGCTATTACTCGTTTATTATACCTATCGGTACAATTTCC
This sequence comes from Nicotiana glauca, assembly GCA_026770625.1. NCBI lineage: Eukaryota > Viridiplantae > Streptophyta > Magnoliopsida > Solanales > Solanaceae > Nicotiana > Nicotiana glauca. The sequence continues at coordinate 44,228 of MU697494.1, read as the reverse complement.
TCTTACAATGTTAGAAATGAGACTCATCTCGCTCTAACGTGCACCTCCAATTACCAAGAATGAGCCCAAGTCCTTACTTCGAAGTCAAACAATCCCGAACTAGTTAAACGGAATAAAAGCTAATTAATATAGGCTCACAAGATAACTTCCTAGCTATTTAAGCAATTCCCCAACCATTTACAAGAATTTCCTAAATTTCAACCCCGGGCCCACGTGCCCGGATTCCGAGATTTTTCGAAGGAAGTTGTTCTCTACAACCTAAGGATCAATAATATATGATTTCTAGTCCATTTCATAACAAATTTCATGATCAAATCTTAGTTTTATTAAAACCCTAGGTCTAGCTCTAACCCTTTGATTTCACCTAATTTTTAGTATTTAATCTACCTAATATACATGTATTTAAACTAATAATGGGTGGAAATAACTTACCTTGAAATGTTAAGCTGAAGCCTTCTCTCAAGAGCCCCCAAATCACCCCAAGGTTGAGTGTAAAATGATAAAAATAGTGTTTGAGCTCGAATTAAATGAAGCCTACTACCCAGCGACTTCCGCTTCTGCGGTTAGAGGACCGCATTGCGGTCCCGCACCTGCGATGGGAGAGCCGCATCTGCGGAACTGGGCAAAAAGGGGTTGGACCGCTTCTGCGGTCTGAGGCCCGCATCTGCGGAGCCGCATCTGTGGCTAGGAGCCGCTTCTGCAGTTCTGGCCTGGGTTACCCTTGGCCGCTTCTGCGATCAATTGACCGCATCTGCGGTCCAAGAACCGCAGATGCGGTTATGACAGAAGCAGCAACTTCAACTATTCTTCAATATTTCTACTTCGCTCGAACCTCGCTCGTTTGACGCTCCACGCTCCCGAGCCCCGCTCGAACATACCGACAAGTATGAAATCACGAGGCGGACCTATTCGAACCCTCGAAACACCCAAAGCAACGCTAAATCTTGAAATCACCCCCTAAAACCAAATGAATCAAACTATTGAACTTCAAGTTCTTAATTCCCTCCTAACGAGTCAAAACGTCCTTAGACTACTCAGATTGGCACCAAATTTTACGGGCAAGTCTTAAACAACATTACGAACCTGTACCAAGCTTCGGAACCACAATCCGAGCCCGATACCTAGGGAATCAATGATTACTTAGTTTCTTTAAAACTTCAATTAAATAATTTTAAATAAAAATTCATTACTTGGGCTAGGGACCTCGAAATTCGATTTTGGTCATATGCCCAGGTCCCGTATTTTTCCACTGACCCTCCGGGATTGTCAAATCACGAATATGGGTCCGTTTTCCCAAAAAGTTGACCGAAGTCAAACTTGATCTTTTAAGAAAATTTTAAAGAAGCAAATGGGTATATTTTACTCAAAACTCTTCAACTCCCGAACCAACTGTCCCAGCAAGTTATAAATTAGCTAAAGCAAGCGCGAGAAATTTTATTTATGGGAACGGGGTTCTAAAATGCAAAAAGAATGGTCAAGTCGTTACACATCAAGTTGTCATTTCCTTTATTTTTCCTTAGTTAAGTTGAAATGGCTGCTACAAAATGCGCTTATATAATTTATATTTCCTCCGTTTCATATTGAATGAGGTATTTTTCTTTTTAGTCTGTTCTAAAATAAATGACACATTTCTAAATTTGGAAATAATTCAACTTTAAACTCTTTCATTTTATCCATTTTGCCCTTAATGAAAAGCTTTTATAGCCGCACAAATGTCATGACCCCACAAACTTTTTACCCCTTAAGATTTTAAGACCACATGTTTCAAAAGTCTTCTTCTTTTTTTCTTACACTCCGTACCGAGTCAAACTACCTCATTTAATATGAAACGGAGGGAGTACATTTATATCTTATTATAATCTAATAATCATTCGTTTTCAAAAGATTCGATTTATAGGTTGATAAGATCAAAAACATGTTAATTTCAACATGTCTAATGACTTAGATATTTTGTGTTATTATTAAAAAAAAATATTATCCCCTAGCAACAGAACTAACTACCGTCTGTCTCCTCAATTAGTACTCGTGAATTGGACACTTCAAAATAAATAAATTTAACTTATATTTATCGGACTGCTGTGTTTTATATAGACAAAAAATATAAGATTTATGACATTATCGGTGGGATTCATCTTGTTGTAAAAAGTTACTTTAAGAAAAAACTCAATTGTTTTGGATGGTTATCTGCAATTACTTTTCGAATGACCCGACAGTGTAAATCTTTGTACAGTTTCTGCATATAAAAGTTAAACACATACTAAATTAGGAATTAAAATTAATCTAGATTTATTATCTGGCAAATTTAATTTTATGTAAATCTTTAAGGATAAAATATGTTAAACAAATAATTTGTAACATTTCTAAGAATTAAGGGCTAAAGGTGCCGCACATGGGGCTGCTCTTCCCTTAACTAGAGATTTCGAGTTCGAGCCTTGAGTATGAAATTTTTTTTGATAGGAACCACTTCTACGCGGCGCGAATTCAAATACAATCGAGTTTTAATACAAGTACCGGACAATGAACGTAAAAAAAAAAAAAAAAAAAACCAAGGGGACAACAAGATTTCAGAATAAAAGGAGAAAGAAAAGGTTTGTACTGCTTACTTTTTGACAAAATGTAAAAAGAAAAGCTGCTTTTTTCTTTAACATCTTTTCCCTAAAATCAGATATTGTATGAATGAAAGTTGTTGCCTATACTTTTTTCATGAAGAAGCTTTGTGATATTTTTCAACTCTTTGTTCTTTAGTGTCAATATTCTCTCTGGGGCTTTGCATTTTTTTTCTTCCTCCAGTAATGATGAAGCTTCCGGGGGCGGATGCACGTTTATCGAAGTTGTTTCACGCAATATATATTATATATATTGTTTTGTCAAATTTTTTATTAAATATTTATATCTATCTATATCTATATTATTATAAAAGCACGAATAACGTATGCTAAATGTTGAACGACTAAAATATCCCTGAAATATTGATCGATTTTTTTGCCCTTAAATATTTATATAATTTAAGGATCTAATTGTAAATTACCTAATGATGAAATTCTTTTTCGATTTAAACTATACATACCCTACAAAGCTGATCCTACTTGGATTAGAAAGGCACATGAATAATTTTATTTTAAAAGAAAATGTTCCTAATTATAAACAAATAATATACGTAATTTTGTTAGATAGGGAGACTTACATGATGTATGTGTTATATTTGAAAAATGGATAGTAAATATCTTTGTACCCTTAAAATATTAATCGGTTTATACCCTACATAGTATAAAATAGTGATCTTTAACAATTTATCTAATCATTAGGATTTCAAATCAATTAAAAAAATTATAAACTTTTGAATTGGTAAATCACTACCCCGCAATTGCCAAGTTTGTAAGGGACTCTAACCTAAAGATCAATGTCCATTATCAAATTGTACGTATTTATTTGATTTCGAGAGAAGCTTTTGAAGTATTCAATAAATTGTAATACTCTTCATGGCACTCCAACTATCTTCTGATGCCCTAAATTCACCGTCAACCTAACACATGTTTATTTTTTTCTTTATTTTTATTGTGAAATATTTTAATTTCATGCTACCATAAAATACACTATTTTATGATGAAAGATAGATTATCTGTCTTCTGTAGTTCAAGATAATGTAATCAAAGCCATGTCTTTCTTTCAATTCATGTCTTCTTTATCCTGATTTTTTTTTTTTTTTTTTTGCATAAGTAACACATTATTTTAAGCCTTAGTTATTAATGTATTGCATTGTAGTTATATGCGGATAAAGACACAGATTTACAGTGATCTATTTATTGTTATGATAAGAGTGAAACTTGATTAGGAAATTTCGGTTGCTTATTCAAAAGATACTTTGTCTTTAAAATAAAATTCCATGATAGATAAACTTGCCCAGTTGCTTTTCTTCCAAGAATATTTTATGTCATCAAGATACATTTCCATGATATATGGATAACTAAAATTGTAATTATCGTTAAAAAAATTCTGATGTTAAATTTTATGGAATTTAAACATAGGAGTATGACCAAAAAGAAATTAAATGTAAAACTTATTTCTTTACAAACAAATTAAAATGCAATATTTTTCTCGTATTAATTTGTGTTGTCTTTTGACCAAATAATCGTCTCTTCTATAGTACTGCACATAAATACAAAGCAACATATATATAATCAGTAGCGACACACATTTATTTTCACATATACTAAATTCAATTAGTAGTCACGTAAGTTTATATTTACATACACTAAAATTTTTTAGAATGGATAATCAATAATTGTCTCTTCTAAAGATTTGCAACTAAAATATACACACACAAAATATATAATCAATAGCCATGCATATTTATGTTCACATACATCGAATGGTCTTTAAAATTAATCCACTTTCCTAATTAATTGTACTTTTCAATCACTAATTATATAATTTTATATTTACGATCCCAGAAAAAAAGATAATTTAGAATAAAACCAACTCAACCTATGATCATAGGAGATACCATAATCCAATTACATGATGAGCAATAAGACGGTAAGACAGTACATGTGATTGAACCTTCTTTCTGTTTAGTATAAGGGTACCACTCCTTTTCTGTTGCCAGAATTTCATCGTTCGTGGGTAAGTTTATGATTTTTACGAAATTAACCTTTAGAAAAATGAATGAATGTGTGTTGTTTATATTAGTCATATGACGGGAACAAAATTATTGATAAAATTAGAAGTTTTGCGCGTTGAATATATAAGCCAGAAGCACTTTGACAAATTTATGAGTTCAATTATAGTGATATGCAATTTACAGCCATTAACCTTTAATTATTATTCCAAAATAAACAATCATGTAAATTTTTTACATCCAACAATCAATGTATAAGTTTTTATTAAACCAAATATTCAAAGTATTACGAAATATTTATACTTAGTGTACTATAGGAAAGGGCAAAATTTACGGACTATTATAACATATTGTGGAAACATATTACGAAGCGATAACATGTCTAGATAAATTGCAAGGTCAAAATTGTTTGGCATATTCAAAGACCAAATATTTCTCCTCCTTCATATAGTAAAAAGCTAAGACACAACACGAAGTAAATTTTCATGATTCAATCTATTAAGTTGCATGAAAGTCTTCCTTGTCCATTTTATCCATTTAATTAAGAAAAGTATAGTGATAAGAAAATAAATTAGCTAATAGTAGCAATCTTTTGTATCATAAGGTGTGTGAGATTAACACTTTCGTGTTAATCAGTATATTCACAAATTTATGTTAATTATTACGCGCGCCTACTATTACACGTGCAAGGCACGTACCTAGAGACTAATTATATTAAAAGCACGAAGGCCCTTAGCGAAATGTCGTTCGCCTTTTTTACCCTTTAAAAATAAAGTTTGCACCGAACAAAATAGTCATTTGATTATTTTTCAAATATTTAGATATTTTAAAACTAATCCAAATAATCCTTATTTAATCATTCCTTAATTAAACTTTGTACAGTACATAAAATATAGGACGTAAAATCAATTAATATTATACCCTATATAAATTAATTATTTGTTCAAACTATATAACAAATTATAATTCCCGTGTATATACGTTTAATTTAAATTTGATTTAGAACAAAGACTAATAAGTAACCATTGTGTACCTAAGAAAATCTGACACTAACTTTGAATAATAAAAATTGCCATAGACATATATAATGACACTAAATCGAGGATAATATTATATAAGATTTTAAGGAAAATAATTGCACATCAATGAAAAAGTCTAAAAGAATTAAAATAAATATCTTTTTGAGATAGTAAAAATGAATATTAACACTAATTCTTATAATTAATTAAATTACTAAAAAGGAAAATAAAATTTTAGTTATTAAAATCTTTTTTAATTGAACTAAATATGGTATCCTAATAT